>JAVSCE010014139.1:0-20698 GCA_032199065.1 Smutsia gigantea | reverse complement strand
TGATCATCTCATTAAACAACATACCCATCAAAATTTCATCTCTTTTGAGTCTGAGTCACCTGGAGCAGCCCACCTGGCTCAGAGAAAAGTTACTTCAATAAAAGTCACTTGAGTCTTAGTTACACAAAGGCAAGATGAGTTGACAGACAAATAGTGAGTCAACCAGAATAACCTCTTTTCATTATGAAAATGTAGATTTTTTTTCCTAGGAGAACTATGTGCTCAGGAGTTTTTTAAAAAGTTGCTTCACACTACATATCTGTAAGAATGGCTAATAAAAACCTGACAATACTGAATGCTGATAAGGATGCAGAAAAACTGGATCACTCATACTTTGCTGGTGTAATATAAAATGGTATGGCCACTCTGAAAAAGTTTGGTATTTTCTCTGAAAACTAAACATACAGCTATCACATGATCCAACAGTTATACTCCTGGGCATTTATCCCAGAGAAATGCAAACTTATGTTCATATACAAAAACCTGTACACAAATATTTATAGCAGCTTTATTTATAATAGCCAAAAATTGGAATCAGTCCAGGTGACCCTAAACAGGTGAGTGGTTAAAGAAACTGTAATACGTGCATATCATGGAAAACTACTTCGTGATACAAAGGAAGGAACTATTGATACATGCAACAATTTGGATGAATTCTGCTGAGAAAAAAAGCCAGTCTCCAAAGGTTACATATTATACGGTTCCATTTACATAACATTTTGAAAATGACAATTTTTGAAGGAGAGGACAGAGATGGAGACATAGAGGGAAAGTGGGTGTAGTTATTAAAGGGCAACATGAGGGATCCTTGACTGTATTCTTGTTCTGTATCTTGACTGTGGGGGTGAACACAGGAAATACAGGGGTGATAACTTTATATGGAATTTAATTTACATATATTTATACACATACAAACATGCACAAATGAGTACAACTAAAATTTGTATCAATGTCAACATCTGACTGTGATATTATACTATAGTTTTGCAAATGTTCCCATTAGGGAAAGTAGGGAAAAGTGTACAAAAATTCTCTCTAAATTATTTCTTACAATTGCATATGACTCTACAAGCATCTCAGTTAAAAAAAATTGCTTTACCCTAAAAATGCAGCAGCCCAGTTTGAAAAAGACATATGCACCCCTATGTTTATCGCAGCACTATTTACAATAGCCAAGAAATGGAAGCAACCTAAGTGTCCATCAGTAGATGAATGGATAAAGAAGATGTGGTACATATACACAATGGAATATTATTCAGCCATAAGAAAAAACAAATCCTACCATTTGCAACAACATGGATGGAGCTAGAGGGTATTATGCTCAGTGAAATAAGCCAGGCAGAGAAAGACAAGTATCAAATGATTTTCTGTGGAGTATTAGAACAAAGAAAAAACTGAAGGAACAAAACAGCAACAGACTCACAGAACCCAAGAATGGACTAACAGTTACCAAAGGGAAAGGGACTGGGGAAGAGGGGTGGGAAGGGAGGGATAAGGGGGAAAAAGGGCTATTACAATTAGCACACATAATGTAGCGGGGGTGAAGGGATACGGGGAAGGCAGTATAACACACAGAAGACAAGTACTGATTCTATAACATCCTACTACGCTGATGGACAGTGACTGCAATGGGGTATGTGGTGGGGACTTGATAATAGGGGGAGTCTAGTAACCTTAATGTTGCTCATGTAATTGTATATTAATAATAGCAAAATTTTTAAAAATTGCTTCTCACAGAGCAGTGTCAACAGGGAGAAATGATTTGAGTGTGCACGTACCAGAAATAGTCCTTGCCCTGTTTTCTAAGGTCTTCATGGGTTCCCACTGGATCTGTGTGGGGACTCAGGTCTGACATCCTTATAGATTAGAAAAGCACCGAGGAGAAATGTGCAAAGAGCCACAGTAGTAGGGATTTTTTTTTTCAGCAGAAAGCAGCAATAATAGATTGGTCAGCCCCTAGACCCCCTCTGGTTAGCCCTCTGATGTTGGAAGTGAACTGCCCTCTCCTCTTGGGATTGAATAAGCCGCTTGGGATTTGGATGCATCATATAATAACAACTCATACTCCTTGTGTGCCAGGCCCTCTGCCAAGCAACTTGGCATGGATTAGCCTCTTTCAGTTCCTGCATTCAGCCTTTCTTTCTTTCAAGAAATATTGATTGCAAACCTATCACATGCAAAGCACTATTATAGGCCCTGAAATAGGCATTCTCTTGGAGATCTACTTTAGCAGGAAAATGATCAGAAATAAACAACTATATAATATGTCGGGGGGGGGATACATTCTATAAAGAAAAATAAGGCAAAGTGAGGGGCTAGAGACTGATGTGGAAGTTAAAAGTACTCTTTGAGCAATGGTCTGGAGGTAGTAAGGGTGTTGGTCATGTGGATATCGAGGGGAAGAGTTTTCAATGGAAGTGCAAAGACCCTGGGGCAGGAGCTAGCAGGCATATTTAGGAAAGTAGGAAGCAATGGGTCTGGATCAGAGTGAGCCAGGAGGAAAGTGCAATTGGAGGGTTAGAGAGATAGAGTTCAGATCACAGAGGAGTTTGTTGGTCATGGTAAGGGCTTTGGATTTTTACTCTGAGTAAGGCTGGAATGGTTTTAAGCATAGGAATAAAATGATCTTATTTTTTTATTTTTTATTTTTTTAAAAACAGGATTGCTGTGGCTGCCTTTCAGTCATCAGACTGGAGGAGACAAAAGTGGAAGTAAGAAACCAGTAAGGAGGCAATAATCTAAGCAAGGAATGATGGTGGTTTGGACTAGACTAGCAGTGAAAGAGATGGTACGAAGAAGTAGGATTCTGGATATATTTTGAAGGTAAAGTCAACAAGTTTTATGGGTGGTTTAATTGTCAGTATGGAGGACAAGGATGACACCAAGGTGTCTGGCCTGAGTAATTGCCTGAGATGGGGAAAATGAGGGAGGAGCAGATTTAGAGAATGGCTGGTAGATTCCAAATTCATTTTCAGACATTAATTGGATATTAGACATTGTCTTGGTTATTAGACATTTTGTAGCCAGCTCCTAGTATTCATATCCATGTGTACTTTCCTCCCACTTTGGATCAGGGCTTGTCTGTGTGACCAATAGAATATACTAGAAGTGACAATCATTGACTTCCAAGTGTAGGTCGTAAAAAGTGTTGTTCCATCTACCTTGGCTCTCTTGTTCTGGGGAAGGCCAGTTACCATGTCACAAGACAGTCACGCTTGTGGAGAGGCCCACACTGAGGGAAACAGACCTCTTACCAATAGGCAGAGCTGACTTTCTAGCCTTGGGAGTGAGCCATGTTAGAAGCAGATCTTCCAACCCAAGTCTGACCTTCAGATGACTGCAACCTTGACCAACATCCAGCTGCAGGCTCATGAAAGCCCCCAAGCCAGGACTACCCCATCAGGGTGTTTCCAAACTCCTAACCTGCAGAAACTATGATAGATAATAAATGATATTATTGTTTTAAGCTATTACATTTTGTGGTAATTTGTTAGGCCTGAGAGAGGATTACTATACAAGTCCAAGTGGAGATACCAAGCAGACAGATCTGTGTATCTAGAATTCCTAAGAGAGATTGAATGCTTGGTGTTAAAAATTAGGGATTCATCAGCATGTAAATTTCATTTAAAACTATGGGCCTGGATAAGATTATCTAGGAAGTGAATTTATCTAGAAAGGAAGGCCATTAGGGCATTCCCCTCTTTAGAAGGAAGATAAGCAATATCCAGTAAACTGAGAGGGCATGAGGAGGACAGAGAGAGAAGAAATGTGTCTCAGAAAAGGTGGAGTTTTCAACTGCGTCAAATGTAGATCTTGGATCATGTAAGATCAAGACAAGGAACTGACTTGACTAATGGATTTGGCAGCATGAAGGTCACTGATAACCTAGATGATTCCATGGACTGGAGGAAGTGAACACCTGATTGGAAAAAGGCTCAGGATGGAAAGAGAGGAGAGAAATCAGAGATGGTATGACTGTTTTTTTTTTAAGAGTTTTCTGTAAAGGGGACTGTAGCAAGGAAGGTACTAAAAGGTATTGTGGGATAAAGAGGACAGGGTTTGTTTGGGTTTTGTTCTGTTTTTCTTTCTCTTGTTTGTCTGCTTGTATTAGGTTAGAAGCTACGTATGAATGTGAATGGGTGTGGTCTAGTAGAGAAGAAAATCTGATGATGTGGGAGGTAAGGTGGGTAATTGCAGTAATGAAATCTCTTAGTAGGAAAAGACAACAGAATTTAGTGTAGATCCACATGTGTAGGTCTTAAAGGCGCCCTGACTGTTCATGATAAGTAGGAAAAAAAGCACATATTGAGCACATGACAGTAGATATAGTAACAGGGACTCATGGAAGTTCTTGACTGATTGCTCCTGTTGTTTTCAGTGAATTAAGAAGCAATCATCAGTTGCATGTGAGGAGGGGGTGTTGGATGTTTGAGAAAAGAGCGAAGACAAAGCATCTTTGGTTTCTCAAACAGCTTTTCGAGCTCCTTCTCACCTCAGGGACTTTGTTCCTGCTGGTCCTTTTGCTTGGAACTCTTTTCCACATATCTTTATTGACTTTTTCTTGTCAGCTCAAATATCACCTCCTTGGGAAGACCTTCCCTGACCATCCCATATGAAGGAACACCCTACTCCCCCCCTCTAGCTATTCTCTATCACATAATCCTGTTTTGTCCTCTTCGTGACGTTTTTCATAGTCTCAGACTTTTTCATTTATTTGTCTTCTCTACCCCATCCTAACTAGAATATAAACTTTCATTATGTCAAGGATTTTGTCTTCCTTGTTCACATCACATTCTTTGCACTAGAAACAAAACCTGGTATGTAATATACATTCAATAAATATTAATGGATGACTCATATCATCATCACAACACTATTACTAGATAAACCCTATTGTTATCACCATGTTACAGGCCCAGACAGGTTGAGTGATTCCCCCAAAGTCACACACCTAGTTTGGACTGCTAGCGGGGTTGGGGGTGTGCATGATTCAAAGCCAGACAGTCTGACACTCTCACTTTACGGAATAGGATTTAGAAGATGATGCTGACTTCTGGCTACTAAGATGTTGGGATCCCAGCCAGTTAATAGAAAAAAATGAGTAGGACCATGGTTGTGTCCCTAATTTATATAGTTTAAACCAGTCTAGTTTCACTGATACTGTGAAAATAGGAATCTTAAACGTAAATGCACAAAATAAATTTAAAAAATACAGTCACTGAAATTGGAATTTCAGTAATATGTGATTGGTTGTCTTTACCTGTTTTCATTTTTTGTCTTTCTTTCTTCTTTTCCTTCTTTCCTTCCTTCCTCCCACCTTTCTTCCTTCCTTCCCTCCATTTCTTAAGAACCCTTTGGTAATGTTAGTAATGGTGGCAATTTGGATAGGTACACTATTTAGGAACCACAAGCAGTGTTTTGATGACTCAGGCGTCACATTTCCCATATGAGCCCCTGATGTGGCTGGCAATGCTTTGCGGAATGTTGACCAGACAGCAGGCTGAAGCTGGTGGGCCCTGAGTCTGGACTGGCATAGCATGAGTGAGTGATTTCTAACTCCTGAGGATAACAAACATCTCCTACATTTAGGAGAAATCTAGGCAACAGGGGTTTCTCAAAATTTTGGTACCTGAGAAGTGCAACTTCTCTAGTTTGCTTACATTTGTCTAAATATAAAAGTCTCCTTAATTAACATGGCTACTTGTTCCTAGCTCATGGCTATCCATTAATCAAAAGACTGTCTTAGTCCTTTTGGGCTGCAATAACAAAATAGGTGGTACCTTATAAACAACAAAGAAATGTATTGTTTTGGAGGCTGGAAGTCTGGAATCAGGTGCCAGCCTGGCCAGGTGAGGGCCCTTTTTCGGGTCACACTTCGCTTTGTATCCTCAGAAGGCAGAAGGGGATGGATTCTCTTTTATAAGAGCACTGATCCCATTCACAAGGGCTTCATCCTTCTGACCTAAGCACCTCCCAAAGGTCACACCTCTTTCCAGTCCCATACTGAATTGAGGGGGACACAAACATTCAGACACTAGCAATGATCAAACTGGCCACTGGTATTCCCCATCCACCCTTCCTTCCTTCCTTCCTTCCCATCTCTTTAGTGTAATATTTCTTGAGCAATTACCATGAAGCGGGCATTGGGCTAACACCTTGCTTGGTGTAGCTCATTTTATTCATACCACAAACCTAAGAGGTAGGTATTATCATCCACGTTTTACACGTGAGGACCCAGAGTCCCAAGGCTGACAGAACAGAACTAGCGTGAGCCAGAGCCTGAATTCAGACCCAGGCATCTTACTCCCAAGCCTGTGAGCACAGCCACGGAACACATTCTTCCTCTGCCACCCACGACACTCAGAGCAACTCCAGGACCAGCTAAGCCGAAGTCCTAGAAGGATTCTTCCTTCTTATCTTTATATTAATTGCTTGTATCATTGGAAAAAAATCTGCTTACCATTCAGGAAGCATAAAAGTAAAGGCAGAACACTACTGTATGAAAAACAAATCTAGAAACAAAAAGTGTCTAATAGGGTAGGGAAGCGACAACCATAGTCACTGAGTGCCACAAGCCTGTGCAGCAGAAGTGACACAGGAAGTGCCCACAATTCCTTCCTAGGAAGGGAAGTTATGTACACGTGCATGAAAAACAAATACAAAGGGACTCAGAGAAAAGCCCAAGCTAGTTATAGCTTAATGGATGTAAATTTAGAAATGCTGACTCAACTGAGTTGAGTCGAGTGACTGGTGGGGTGGGTTTGGAAAAAAACAAAAACAAAGAGGAAGTGAGTTCTGTTATGGAGTTCTGAAGAATGGGTGCAATACAGTGTGACAGTTTGAGAAGGTAGACCACACAATTACATGCTAATAAATAGTTCGGTTAGGCTAAGGAAGGGATGATTATGGGGCACAGGTAAGCTTTTTCTATTTTAATCAGACTAATGTTATAGACCAATTTTCCTAGAACAATAATAAAAATAGCTGACATTTTAAAGTGCTTACTGTATGCCAGGCATATACAGAGTTTACTCACACCTTATTTCTTTAATCCTCATAACAATCCTCTGATGTACTTACTATTATTACCTTTATTTTACAGAGTGGTTAATTGAATTGCCTGAGGTCACCCAGCTAGTAAATGAAGATCTCTGTCTGATTCAGACCCTGAGCTCTTATCCACTATGCTATCTTTCTAATTTCATTTCTCTAGAGAGGGTATTCCACATGGCATAGCAAAGAACATACAATTCCCAATTAAAAAGCTGTATTACCAAAAGCTGTAATAAATTTCATTGTCTAAACATCTCTTGGGTCTGTTCACCTTTCTCCACCTTGACTGCCGCCCCCACAGTCTGAACCACCATCGCCTCTCGCCTGGGCAATTGCAGCAGCCTCCTGCTTCCACTTCTGCTTCCTTCCATTCCTTCAGAATGCTCTTTAGAAAACAAACAGACCATGCCCATTCCTTAAAATGCTTCCATGGTCTCCCTTCTCTCCCGTTGCTTCAACGCTTGCTCTTCCACTACACTGTATGCCGTAGGAGTGAGGTGACGATGCTGTCTTGTTCAAGTATTTTATCTCCAGCATTTAGGATAGTGCATTGTACATAGTAGAAGCTAAATTTTTGTTGAATGAATGGAATCCAAATGACCTTTAAAACAAAGAATCTTGGTCACTTAAATAGGAAAATTAAAAAGGATGAAGTTGGAGGCATGGAGGTTGGTTTTTTGTAATTTGTTAATAACATAATTGTTTAATTTCTTCTTTCATGTCTCATGCCCTTTAGGCTGTAAGATCCATGAGGACAGGGACCACATCTGTTTTGTTCCCGACTATATTCTAGCTGTATGTCAAGTTCATAGGAGGTGCTCAATAAATATTTGTTGTATGAATAATTACAATTATCAACATGGATTGGAAGCTAATGAATCAAAATGACAAATAGTGCTCGTGAGGGCAGAATTGTAACAGGAAAGCATAACTATAGTTTTAAGAGCTGTAAGAATAAGGATTCTTTCATTCATTAAACAAATATTTATAAAGCACCTACTATGTTCCAGACACTGTGCTCAGCAGCCCCTTATGCTATGGAGCTTAGGTCTGTAGATAAATAGGCAACTAAAATTCAGTAAGATAAATGTCTCAATGGAGGGCAAGAAGTGGGTGCTTCAGGGAACTTCTGGGAGGGGAACATTTAACGCAGGCTTGGTCTATGAGAAAGCAATGTCTAAATGGTTAGTAGCTTTTAGATTGGTTAGAGTATCTGTTGCAAAGGCCAGAGGCAAGAAAGCCACTGGTAGGTTCTCTATAGCCTAAGGTTTCTTCTTAATTTCCCTTCATTCATTGAATTTTTATTCAGCCCATACCGTGTGCCAAGCATTGTTAAGCCATCATTAAAATTGTATTTCAAAATTAGTTGTTGAAAATGTAAATACATATACATATACCTCAAAATTTATTTTTAACATTTTTACTTAAAAAATTTTACCCCTTTGTCCTTTAGGAAGACACACTTCAGGGCTGGGCATACCCCCTTCTCCCAAAGTGCTTTATAGATGCTTGTTTACTGGATTAATAAACCACGTGCGAGTAATATGACCGACCACCAGAAAGTGAAAGCCTCGGATCGGCATTTTTCAAGAGATCTTTCTTCTATGGTGGGAATGTTCCACACGTGCACTGTCTGACCATATGGTAACCATCATCCACGCGGACTGTGGAGCACTTGCAAAGTGGCTGGTACGACGGAAGAACCGAATTTTACATTTCATTTTATTTTAATGAACTTAAATGGCCACAGGTGGCTAGTGACTACTGCCAAGGGTAGCTCAGCCTTGCATGGTAGCACAGGCCCAGCCTCTTGCTTAACACTGGAGACTGTTAATAAATGGCTATAAAATGTCTAAATTCTGGAATGTTGATTGCCACCGACAATAATAAATATCTATGCACAGTGGCAAGCCATAATTAGCACCTTATTCACTGAAGACTAACGAGCCTTGCATCCCGGCATCCTGACGGCCAGCCAACCGAGCTCCACGGTGCAAAGGTTGAAGGCCAAACTCCGCCTTGGCCGGGGCGCGCACTCGGCTGTCTGCGATCCCGAACTGCATCGTGGACTCTGTGGTTCAACTTGCTGGTGACGTCATTACCGGTGTCCGCTCGAGTGGCCTATCGGGTCGACTTCCTGTTGCCTGTTGTTCTCTGGGAATTGTAGTCAAAAGGTGGCCACTGGACGTGGACTTTAGCGGCCTGGGAACTACAATTCCCGGCGGACTGCGAGAGGCGTGAGGAGGTCTGAGTCGTGAGTGAGCCGACGAGCGCCTCATCAGGCGTGTGTGCTGTGCTGCGGTGTTGTGGGAGGTCTGGCTGCCTGAGGCGGGAGGAGGTTATAGCCGCCCCGGCAGAGGGTCGCCGGGGTCGCTGTCGTGGGTGTGCTGAGCAGGCCGGCGGCGTCATGGCGGTGAGTTCTGGCGGCAGGAGAGTCACTCGTCCGGGCCTCGTAGAGCCCGGCCGAGCCGTCGGCTTTGGCCGGAAGCTCAGGGCTCCCTGTGGTGGCCTCCTGTTCTGGGGGAAAAGGTCCGTCTCTAGGGAAAGCGGAGGCCCGATCCCCGCGTCTGAGGCGCGGCTGTCGGAGGAGGTGCCTTTTCCCGCCCGCAGAAGAGCCGGGAACGGATGTCTTTGACTTCACGGACTATTTAATGTCGTGTGTGTTATTCCACCAGTTCCTGGGACCGATCCGGCGAGAGAGGACTATGCAACATTGGTTATCCTTCCAACGGTAGATTATTGAGCACCTTCCCTGTAAAACAGACAAAAACGTCTGCACTCATGGTGTTCACGTGTGTGTGTGTGTGTGTGTGTGTGTGTGTGTGTGTGGCTGCCTACTGAAATATATGTAAAATGTGTCAGCTGATGATGATAAATGCTATTAAAAAAATAGAGCAGGAAGGAGGTGGGGACCAGGGAGTGAGAGGTGGGGTAGGGCTGCGCGGTTTTAAAAGGGCTATCGAGAAAGACTTCACTGGAAAGGTGGCGGAACGGAGGTGAGGGAGCAAAGGATGGTATGGGGGAAAGATTTCCAGGCAGCTGCCGCAGTGTGAGCGAAAAGCAGGGAGGGATGTGTGTCCAGAGGACGGTAAGCTGAGGGGGACGATGGTGTGTGTGTGTGTGTGTGTGCGGGTGTGCGTGGGTGTGGGTGTGTGAGAGGTGGCGGCGGGGGCGGTCGGTGGGGGGAGTAGGTCATATAAGGCCCTGCAGACTGCTGATTGAAGAGTGGGTTCAAGAAAGCACCGGAAGGGAGGCTGGAGATAATGAGTATGGACAGCTCTTTTGAGGAATTCAGTAAAGGAGGTAGAGGAATGGGGTAATAGATGAAAGTCAAAAGAGGCCTTTTTTGTCATTTTTATTTTTATTTTTTTTATTTTGGTATCATTAATGTACAATCACTTGAACAACATTATGGTTACTAGACCCCCTATTATCAAGTCTCCCCCACATACCCAACTACAGTCATAGTCCATCAGTGTAGTAACATGCTATAGAATCATTACTTGTCTTCTCTATAAATACTGCCTTTCCCGTGCCCCCCCCCCCACATTATATGTGCTAATCGTAATGCCCCTTATCCTCCCTTATCCCTCCTTTCCCACCCATCCTCCCCAGTCCCTTTCCCTTTGGTAACTGTTAGTCCGTTCTTGGGTTCTGTGAGTCTGCTGCTGTTTTGTTCCTTCAGTTTTTTGCTTTGTTCTTAGACTCCACAGATGACTGAAATCATTTGATACTTGTCTTTCTCCGCCTGGCTTATTTCACTGAGCATAATACCCTCTAGCTCCACCCATTTTGTTGCAAATGGTAGAATTTGTTTTATTCCTATGGCTGAATAATATTCCATTGTGTATATGTACCACATCTTCTTTATCCATTCATCTACTGATGGGCACTTAGGTTGCTTCCATTTCTTGGCTATTGTAAATAGTGCTGCGATAAACATAGGGGTACATATGTCTTTTTCAAACTGGCTGCTGCATTTTTAGGGTAAATTCCTAGGAGTGGGATTCCTGGGTCAAATGGTATTTCCATTTTGAGTTTTTTTGAGGAACCTCCATACTGCTTCCCACAATGGTTGAACTAGTTTACATTCCCACCAGCAGTGTAGGAGGGTTCCCCTTTCTCCACACCCTCGCCAACATTTGTTGTTGTTTGTCTTGTGGATGTTGGCCATCCTTACTGCTGTGAGGTGATATCCCATTGTGGTTTTAATTTGCATTTCTGTGATGATTAGTGATGTGGAGCATCTTTTCATGTGCCTGTTGGCCATCTGAATTTCTTCTTTGGAGAAGTGTCTGTTCATATCCTCTGCCCATGTTTTAATTGGATTATTTGCTTTTTGTTTGTTGAGGTGCGTGAACTCTTTATATATTTTGGATGTCAACCTCTTATCGTATATGTCATTTATGAATATATTCTCCCATACTGTAGGATGTCTTTTTGTTCTACTGATGGTGTCCTTTGCTGTACAGAAGCTTTTTAGTTTGATATAGTCCCACTTGTTCAAGGCAGGAGAAATTATACAGTGTTTGTATGCTCAAGAGAATCATCCTGTAGAAAGGAAAAATTGATGCAGAAGAGAAACGATTGCTGGAGTGATGTTCCTCAATAGAATAGATGGGATGAGATCAAGGGCATCAGTGGAGGAGTTAAATAGAACTATACTCAAATATAGGAATAGGAAATAAAGAAGGCAGAATATGTGGGTATAGATTCATGTGGGTAGGTAGATGTGGTGATTGAGACTGGAATTTTTGTTTGCTTCTGTTTTCTCATTGAATTTAGAACCAAGATTATCAGCCAAAAGTAAAGATGGGAGAGAAAGTAGATATTTGAGGAGAGGAGAAGGTATGAAACAATTGTCAATGACGTCGCCCTCAGTAGAACTTTGTGGTGATGCCAATGTTCTATATGTGAGCTGTCTTAATTTGGGAGCCACATGTGGCTGTGGCTAGTGCAGTTGAAAGATTGACTTAAAATTAACTTTAAAATTAAATAGTCACATGTGGTTAGTGGCTACTGAATTCGACAGCATACACTTTAAAGTTTGGGAAGCATTGGTCTAAGTTTGTGAAGGAGTAACTAACTGAATTTCCAAAACTAGATGTTTTGTTGGACACTACTTGAGGTTAATGGTCATGAATGTAAATTGAGACCAGTCAGCATGGTTGAGCATTTATCTCCTGCCATTTTCAGCTGCCTGGGTAAAGGACCAGAGCAGGTGGAGAGGAGGGTTGAAGTTTGGCCAGGCAAAAATGAGGAAGAGAAAGGCAAAGAAGTGATTATATAGATGGACTTACAGGATAGAAGTGAAGACATGGGGCAGGAATGGGCCTCAGGATTAGTGAAAAAAGGTCAGATTAATAGGTCCCAGTGTGGTTGGAAAAATATTGGAATTGGAGTTCTAGCAGAGTTAGGCCCAATAATACCAGGGACTAACTAACATTTCTTATGTGTTATGCTTTGTGTTTACTGTGTTATTTGCATTGTCTCATTGAGTCTTCTCACTAATCTATTTGAGGTAGGCACTTTTCTTATCTGCGGTTGTTAGAAGAAGAAACCCAGGCTTAGTAAGGCTAACTAACAGGCCCAGGTTCCCACAGCTACTACATGAGGAATGTGGATTAGAACTCAGATTGATTTATTTTTCATTCACCATGCCATGTACTGCTTTCCAGGGAGACCCATGTCTTCTGATTCCTGGCCCAGTGCTTTTCTTTTGTTGCAAGCTGCTCAGTTCTCCCCACCAGCCCCACCCTAACTTGGTGGTATTCTTAGCCAGTGTCGAATTTGCAGGTCCTTTTTTCGGTTGGTGTTAATAGGAATGGGCTTTTCAATTTGCAAGATCTTTATATTTTCTTTTCTTTTTAAGTTATATATATAAGGAAACTGGCAGTATTTCTGGTAGATATTATTGTTTTACTTTATTCATTTCTTGGCTTCCTTAGATACTCATGTTTTACATAGGATACTGGGCTGACATTAAAGTTAGTTTTATTGAAAGACTCCATTAAGAGCTCCCTTTAGGAAAAACAAGTGCAGTAGCAATAAAGTGTATTGACTGCTTATTCTGTGCATTGGTATTTTACATAATTTACATGTAGAACCATCCTATAAAAGTAGGTGCTATTATTATCCCTGTTTAACTGATGGAGAAAATAAGGTATCAGTGTACCAAGAGGCAGAATTTGAATTCATTTTGTCCCATTCTGGAGCCCATTCTCTTGATCATTGTACTATTTCCAATTGTAAACTAATTGAGAAATTTCTTTTGCAAACATCCTCGTAAAAGGAAAAATTTCTCTTTCTAAAGGAAATCTTACCAAATTAGTAAGATAGAAAATTAGTTTTTATTTTATGATTGAATTTGTAAAGAACAATTTAATTTTCTTCATATCATAGGAGTATTTATTTTATAGAGCTTTGACAGTTTTAATTCCTTTTTGTTACATATCAGACTTTTAGAGGGGACCTGAGTATGTGATGTAATAAGGGTAAGAGCCAACTTCTGAAAAATATATTGTTATATTTTTCACTTGGAATATTTAAGTAGTGAACAAAATAGTGGTAATAGTAGTATTATGTACTTCCACATACCATCACCCAACTTCAGTCATTGACAGTTTGGGGCCAGTCTTGTTTCATACATACCTCTCCTGGACCCTCCCCTCCACCCCTCAGGATTCATTTTAAGCAAATTCTGAGTACTGCACTGTACATATTTTAGTAAGTTTTTTTTTTTAGTGTAACAGTAAGTTCTCTTAAAACATAACCACAGTGCCATTTTCACACCCAATAAAAAGCAAATGATGTCTAGCTGTCTTTGTGATAATGGCTAACATCATTGAGCATTTACCATGGGTCTGGCACTAAGCTAAGTCCTTCGTGTGTATTATCTCTTTTAATCCTCATAATAATTATACAAGGTAGGTATAATTACTATCCCCATTTTATAGATAGGTGTGAATGGAGGTTAAGGAACTTGCATAAGGGTTCTACAGCTAGTAAATGGTGGAGCTAAGATATGGCCAGAGTACCAAGAAAAAATGGAAAAAGAAGTCAGAAGATGAGGGTTTTGTCCAACTGTTTGCAGGTAAGATGATCTCCAAGCTTCAGCTTCAGATTCATCATAGTTGAAATGACAATCACTGGTTTGCCTCCTTCTTAGAGTTGTTAAGATCAGATAAGCTAATGGTCATAAAAGTTTTGAGAACTGCAGAATACTATGACCGAATATATGAAAGAGTTTCTTATCTAGTTTGCTGTTTCTTTACTGGTGGGGATTTTGTCCCCCAGAGAACATTTGGTCCAGACTCTTTGTGTAGTTAAAACAGGGGTGGGGTGGAGGTGGGGGCATGCTCCTGGGAGCTAGTGGGAAGAAGCCAGGGATGCTCCTGAACATCTTACGGTGCCTGAGACAGTCTCTGAAAACAAAGAATTATTTGGCCCAAAATGTCAAAGTGCCAAAGGTGAGGAACTCTGTTCTTGTTAAGTAATCATTTTTTTTCAAACCTGGAGTATTTAGCTTTATTTTCTTTATCTTTGGTCACTGAGTTTTAAGGGATTCTTTTAGTTAATTAAAATAACCAATTGTCTAGTTGAATAACTAGTAAAAACTTGAGGCTCAGATCGATCAAGTGACTTGCTCAAGGTTATACAACAAGTTTGTGCTGGGGCCAATATCAGATTTCATTACAACTGACCTTTGAGGTTTTGAGGAACAAGTTTTTCTGAGAAGCAGAAATCTCAAAGAAAAGCTTTTGTTCATGTTCTTTTTTTTTTTTTTTGGTATCCTTAATCTACAATTACATGTGCAATATTATGGTTATTAAACTACTCTCTTCATCAGGTCCCCCCCACCAACCCCATTACAGTCACTGTCCATCAGCGTAGTGAGATGCTATAGAATCACTACTTGTCTTCTCTGAGTTGTACAGCCCTCCCCATGCCCCCCCAACATTACATCTGCTAATCGTAATGCCCCTTTTTCCCCCTTATCCCTCCCTTCCCACCCATCCTCCTCAGTTCCTTTCCCTTTGGTAACTATTAGTCCGTTCTTGGGTTCTGTGAGTCTGCTGCTGTTTTGTTCCTTCAGTATTTTTTCTTTGTTCTTATACTCCACATATGAGTGAAATCATTTGATACTTGTCTTTTTCGGCTTGGCTTATTTCACTGAGCATAATACCCTCTAGCTCCATCCATGTTGTTGCAAATGGTAGGATTTGTTTTCTTCTTATGGCTGAATAATATTCCATTGTGTATATGTACCACATCTTCTTTATCCATTCATCCACTGATGGGCACTTAGGTTGCTTCCATTTCTTGGCTATTGTAAATAGTGCTGCAATAAACATAGGGGTGCATCTGTCTTTTTCAAACTGGGCTGCTGCATTCTTAGGGTAAATTCCTAGGAGTGGGATTCCCGGGTCAAATGGTATTTCCATTTTGAGTTTTTTGAGGAACCTCCATATTGCTTTCCACAGTGGTTGAACTAGTTTGCGTTCCCACCAGCAGTGTAGGAGGGTTCCCTTTTCTCCACATCCTCGCCAACATTTGTCATTGTTTGTGTTTTGGATGTTGGCCATCCTCACTGGTGTGAGGTGATATTGTGGTTTTAATTTGCATTTCTCTGATGATTAGTGATGTGGAGCATCTTTTCATGTGCCTGTTGGCCATCTGAATTTTTTCTTTGGAGAAGTGTCTATTCATGTCCTCTGCCCATTTCTTAATTGGATTATTTGCTTTTTGTTGAGGTTCTTTATATATTTTGGATGTCAACCCTTTATCAGATACGTTTTTTATGAATATATTCTCCCAT
This sequence comes from Smutsia gigantea, assembly GCA_032199065.1. Taxonomy (NCBI): domain Eukaryota; kingdom Metazoa; phylum Chordata; class Mammalia; order Pholidota; family Manidae; genus Smutsia; species Smutsia gigantea. Next base: position 4,827 of record JAVSCE010014139.1, on the reverse strand, counting down.
ACTGTAGGATGTCTTTTGTTCTACTGATGGTGTCCTTTGCTGTACAGAAGCTTTTCAGCTTGATATAGTCCCACTTGTTCATTTTGCTTTTGTTTCCCTTGCCCGGGGAGATATGTTCATGAAGAAGTTGCTCATGTTTATGTCCAAGAGATTTTTGCCTATGTTTTTTTCTAAGAGTTTATGGTTTCATGAGTTACATTCAGGTCTTTGATCCATTTTGAGTTGACTTTTGTGTATGGGGCTAGACAGTAGTCCAGTTTCATTGTCTTACATATAGCTGTCCAGTTTTTCCAACACCAGCTGCTGAAGAGGCTGTCATCTCCCCATTGTATATCCAAGGCTCCTTTATCATATGTTAATTGACTGTATATGTTTGGGTTAATGTTTGGATTTTCTATTCTGTTCCACTGGTCTGTGGGTCTGTTTTTGTGTGAATACCATGTTGTCTTGATTACTGTGGCTTTGTAGTAGAGCTGCTTTCAGGTTTTTTTAAATGGGGCGAAAGATACTTGTTATGTAATTTCTGTGCCTATGGCATTCTACTTTGTACTTAGGTGACTATACTAGTTGTAAAAGTTGTCTGCCAGGAGTTCACAACCCAACTTGGTAACTGGGATTTCATATGACCTGTGACTGGAGGTTCAGCTAAGCTTCATGAGGCCTTAGATAACTTTTGCCTTCATGGGCCCCTTCCTCTGTAAAAAATATTACAAATTATATTTTACATCTGTGTTGATATGAAGACAAACAATATTATATATCAAAATTTTTCTTTTACCTAAAAGTTCATTTTTCCTTCTGGTCTTGAAAGAAAATATTTTTGAGAGCCCCTCTACCTACAGGTTTTTGGCTGTTAGTTCACACAGGCTGTTTTAAGGGTAGAAATGACTTATTTTGTTCTGCACAAAGCTCCTTTGCTAGAACCTGGTCACATAGCTCCAGCCTAACTGACAATTCGTCTACAAATGTAGCAGAGCACACTTTACCCCCTCTGCTGCACTAACTTAAAGAGACTGGGCTTTGGTTGCTGAGGATGAAGGGAAGGAACAGGTATTGCCCAGGCAACCACTGCTTACTTTCAAAATGGTACTCCTTGTCTATTAGAATTGAAAACAGGGGTTAGCATGTATAGGCTTAGAGAGGCTTGTAACTTACAGGTTACTTGTTAAGAAGAGGGTTTTGCAGTAAGGGGGCAAAGGCACTGAAGGTCTAAATGAGGGTGGTTGGTAGCAGGCATGGAAGGGAGTGAATAGGTGTTGGGCCTTATTCTTTTTTGGAAAAGGAAATACCTTATGCAAGCACACTTAGTTTCATGGAGATCCTTCGAAGAGTCCAAACTGCTTAGTGCCTTGGTTCAAAAATGCAGTGCAGTTCCTTGTCTATGTTACTTCTTTTTGGCTGCAGTATGCAACAGCTGTCTTTTAAAATCTTGAAATATTCAACAAGTACTTGCTGCGAGTTTGTTATACACTAGACATTGAGGACATAATGAGAAACAAGACACAGTTTGTACCATGAACAAACTTAACAGTCCTGTGGGGAAGGCAGACAGATGCTGATGTCCCTGTGTGATTAGTGCTGTCATAGGGGAAAGAGTAGCAGGAACATATTAAGAATGGCATCTCTTGGACTCGTGGGGAATCAAGGCAGGTGATTTGCTGAGACCCGAAGGGTGAGATAACCAGGCTAACAGATTGGTGGGGTATGAGGACAAAGAGGGTAACCTGAACAAAGGTCCAGAGGTGAGAGAGGGGTCTCAGCCTATTTGGGAAGATGCAGCTAGTTTACTAGGCTTGGAGGGAGACTGGTTAGGGAATGGAGGGGAGGGAAGGAAGGAGGATCTGGCAGAGATGAGACAAGATGGAACTTGAGTGCCAGGTTTAAGAGTATGGACTTTATCCTGAGAGCGTGGAGAGCTTCTGAAGAGGCATTGACTTGATCAGATCACTCACAGCAATTGTGATCTAGTCAGGATTTTTTTTTTTAATATAATTTATTTTATTATCATTAATTTACAATTACATGTGCAATATTACGATCATTAAACTACCCCTTCATCAGGTCCCCCCCACCAACCCCATTACAGTCACTGTCCATCAGCGTAGTGAGATGCTATAGAATCACTACTTGTCTTCTCTGAGTTGTACTGCCCTCCCCGTGCCCCCCCAACATTACATTTGCTAATCGTAATGCCCCTTTTTCCCTCTTATCCCTCCCTTCCCGCCCATTTTCCCCAGTCCCTTTCCCTTTGGTAACTATTAGTCCGTTCTTGGGTTCTGTGAGTCTGCTGCTGTTTTGTTCCTTCAGTTTTTTTCTTTGTTCTTATACTCCACATATGAGTGAAATCATTTGATACTTGTCTTTTTCGGCTTGGCTTATTTCACTGAGCATAATACCCTCTAGCTCCATCCATGTTGTTGCAAATGGTAGGATTTGTTTTCTTCTTATGGCTGAATAATATTCCATTGTGTATATGTACCACATCTTCTTTATCCATTCATCTACTGATGGACACTTAGGTTGCTTCCATTTCTTGGCTATTGTAAATAGTGCTGAAATAAACATAGGGGTGCATCTGTCCTTTTCAAATTGGGCTGCTGCATTCTTAGGGTAAATTCCTAGGAGTGGAATTCCTGGGTCAAATGGTATTTCTATTTTGAGTTTTTTGAGGAACCTCCATACTGCTTTCCACAATGGTTGAACTAATTTGCATTCCCACCAGCAGTGTAGGAGGGTTCCCTTTTCTCCACATCCTCGCCAACATTTGTTGTTGTTTGTGTTTTGGATGTTGGCCATCCTCACTGGTGTGAGGTGATATCTCATTGTGGTTTTAATCTGCATTTCTCTGATGATTAGCGATGTGGAGCATCTTTTCATGTGCCTGTTGGCCATCTGAATTTCTTCTTTGGAGAAGTGTCTATTCATGTCCTCTGCCCATTTCTTAATTGGATTATTTGCTTTCTGTTTGTTAAGGTGCATGAGTTCTTTATATATTTTGGATGTCAACCCTTTATCAGATACGTTTTTTATGAATATATTCTCCCATACTGTAGGATGTCTTTTTGTTCTACTGATGGTGTCCTTTGCTGTACAGAAGCTTTGCAGCTTGATATAGTCCCACTTGTTCATTTTTGCTTTTGTTTCCCTTGCCCGGGGAGATATGTTCATGAAGAAGTTGCTCATGTTTATGTCCAAGAGATTTTTGCCTATGTTTTTTTCTAAGAGTTTTATGGTTTCATGACTTACATTCAAGTCTTTGATCCAGCTTGAGTTTACCTTTGTGTATGGGGCTAGACAGTAGTCCAGTTTCATTCTCTTACATGTAGCTGTCCAGTTTTTCCAACACCAGCTGCTGAAGAGGCTGTCATCTCCCCATTGTATATCCAAGGCTCCTTTATCAAATATTAATTGACTGTATATGTTTGGGTTAATGTTTGGATTTTCTATTCTGTTCCACTGGTCTGTGGGTCTGTTTTTGTGCCAATACCAAATTGTCTTGATAACTGTGGCTTTGTAGTAGAGCTTGAAGTCAGGGAGCGTAATTCCCCCTGTTTTATTCCTCCTTCTCAGGATTGCTTTGGCTATTCGGGGGTCTTTTGTGGTTCCATATGAATTTTAGAATTATTTGTTCCAGTTCATTGAAGAAAGCTGTTGGTAGTTTGATAGGGATTGCATTGAATCTGTAGATTGCTTTAGGTAGTATAGCCATTGTGACAATATTGATTCTTCCTAGCCAAGAGCATGGGATGCTTTTCCATTTGTTAGTGTCCTCTTTAATTTCTCTTAGGAGTGTCTTGTAGTTTTCAGAGTACAGGTCTTTCACTTCCTTCGTTAGGTTTATTCCTAGGTATTTTATTCTTTTTGATGCAATTGTGAATGGAACTCTTTTTCTGATTTCTCTTTCTGTTAGTTCATCGTTAGTGTATAGGAAAGCAACAGATTTCTGTGTGTTAATTTTGTATCCTGCAACTTTGTTGAATTCAGATATTAGTTCTAGTAGTTTTGGAGTGGAGTCTTTAGGGTTTTTTATGTACAGTATCATGTCACCTGCAAATAGTGACAATTTGACTTCTTCTTTACCAATCTGGATGCCTTCTATGTCTTTGTTTTGTCTGATTGCTGTGGCTAGGACCTCCAGTACTATGTTGAATAACAGTGAGAGAGTGGGCATCCCTGTCTTGTTCCCGATCTTAGATGAAAAGCTTTCAGCATCTCGCTGTTAAGTATGATGTTAGCTGTGGGTTTGTCATATATGGCCTTTATGATGTTGAGGTACTTGCCGTCTATACCTATTTTGTTGAGAGTTTTAATCAGGAATGGATGCTGAATTTTGTCAAATGCTTTTTCAGCATCTATGGAGATGATCATGTGGTTTTTGTTCTTTGTTGATGTGGTGGATGATGTTGATGGATTTTCGAATGTTGTACCATCCTTGCATCCCTGGGATGAATCCCACTTGATCATGGTGTATGATCCTCTTGATGTATTTTTGAATTCGGTTTGCTAATATTCTGTTGAGTATTTTTGCATCTACGTTCATCAGGGATATTGGTCTGTAATTTTCTTTTTGGTGAGGTCTTTGCCCGGTTTTGGTATTAGAGTGATGCTGGCTTCATAGAATGAGTTTGGAAGTATTCCCTCCTCTTCTATTTTTTGGAAAACTTTAAGGAGAATGGGTGTTATTTCTTCTCTGTATGTCTGGTAGAATTCAGAGGTGAATCCATCAGGCCCGGGGGTTTTGTTCTTGGTAGTTTTTTGATTACCAATTCGATTTCGTCGCTGGTGATTGGTCTGTTTATTTTTTCTGTTTCTTGCTTGGTCAGTCTT
>JAVSCE010014138.1:0-174124 GCA_032199065.1 Smutsia gigantea | reverse complement strand
TTTTCAAAGCTTAGACAATATAGGCTGATGTAGATGATCTAAAAAATAACTTTAATCAGCATAATTCAAAATAATAGACAAAAACAGAACTTTCATTTCTTAGGTAGCTTTTAAATGACGGTTCTTGCTAGTTTCTGTTTTACCCAAATAGAAAACTCCGCAGTTTCTGTGTTAAAAAATAAACTTGTGCCAACAGAATTCTAAGTGGGTGGATCTGAGCTGCTATTTGCATATGTGTGTGTGTGTAGTTGTGTGTGTCCTGGACAGGTTTAAAGGACTAATTAGTGCATAGGATTGAGGACAAAATCCTGAAATGCTTTGTTCAGCTTAATTTTATGGCTTTCCTTGTGTTCTTAAATGCACAAATCCTTCCCTCATCTGTACTGCTCTGCTCATTATTTAACACTGAAGGCCTAGTTGTTGAGTTCCTCATGATATGGTTACTCTCAGCTTGAGCTTTTGGAAGTAACTTGGTGAATCTTAAACCAGTCAGTTGCTGATTCTGCTCTTACAGTCCTCCCTTACCTGGACTGCTAGAAAAAGAGAGAGAGAGAGAAAGATGAAATGGTAGCCTGCTTGTGTTCCCAACTATGAGTGGGAACAAAGCATTCCATTTCCTCAATTTCCCTTTTTGCAAACATAAAGACTACTGCCCATCTCTTATTACCTCACAAGGGACTGTGGTCTGGATTGATAACATGATGACAACCCTGGATTCTCTGAGTATCATATGAGGACCTGTTAGCCTGGAGTGCTGGCTTGTCGTCTGCAGAATAAAACATTCTCTTAAGCATTCTTTTTATGATAATGGCTGAATTTAAGAAGTTTTATATTGCATTCTTACTTGACTTATACCTAAATGTCAATTTTCTTTGGATTAAAAAAGCACTATATGAATTAATGTGACAAAAAAAAAACGACAGGAATTTTCCAAGATTTAAGTAACATGGAATTTGATTACACAGGGCATTCTAGGGCTCAGCCACAGCAGGCAAGCTGATTATGACTTAAGCATTTTTTCAGTGCGATTTTGCAAAGGATTTCATTTAATGCAGATTAGTAAGTTTATTAAGCTGTTGATAATTGAAGCCTCTTAGGTTCAATAAGTACCATCCAATGAGGTAGATTAGTGTAGTTTAATTTGTTGCTCTCAAATAGCAAACAAAGATTTAACAGAATAATTACATCTCCTCTGTGGACTAATATAAGGTGACATCATAATGGTGCTTTTGGTCATTTCTGCATTTCTGCAGTTTCTTTCTGCATTTACTGCCTTTCAAGTCTTCCTCATCTCTCTCAAGTAACACCAAACCCATCACCTGTAAATGGCATTACTTAGACTTTAAAGATGTAATCACATGAAATGTGAGCCACAAATGGGAAAATTCACTTTAGAGCAAGCTATGCTCTACCTTAGTCACAACTTTACTGTTTCCTAAAATTTTCTGTCCAGATTATAAGTACCTTAGGGTGGGGGTTTGTCTCTCATCTGATTCCTTAGCAATTAGTACAGTATCTGGCATATTGAGATGCCCAGGTTGTTGGCTAACATATGAATGAATTATCTTAAATAATCATAAAGTATGCTCTAAAAATAACATCACCAAGTTTTCAAGTTCTAGGAAGGTAGTCTCAGAGTATAAAGTTGCTGTGTTAGCCAAAAGACTAAGAGTCAACCCATGAAAGAGACTGTATCCATAAGTGAAATGATGATTTATTATCTGATAGATTCTTTGCCACCCAAAGCCTTTAGCCCAAGTCAGCTGATTAAATAAATTAACTTAGTGTCTTGACATAACCCTGTCCTCACTTCAGTGGCCTTGGTTACATGTATATGGCATCACAACAAGATGAACGGAAAGGATCCTTTCTCTTCTGGAACCCTCAGGCCTGCCGTCTTTCTAACAGAGTCACAAACCTAACAATGAAAATTGCTACATGGCAGGGAGCTGACATAAATAACATTTCTTATCAGGAAACACCAAAGCTGTTTGGCATGGCTGAAGTGAGTTTCTAACGTCAGCCTTGGTTCTCTTTCTCTTCCACTTGTGGCTATGAGAATAGCAGCGCCTGCAGGGGCGGGGGGGACTCTGGCCTCGGGAAGTACTGTTGTTTTCTGTCTATTTTCTTCATTGGCATTTCAGCTGCTTTATTTTTTTTCAGAATGACACCCAAACTTCAAGCTTAGCAAGAAATTTTGAGGATTCTGGGACATATCACCTTCCTTAAAATTAGTTTTAAACTTAAATCCACTCTTGTGTGTCCCATGCCATACAGCTGCATGTGAGGTCTTCCTTGAATTATTGTAACGTTCTCCCTTAAAGATTCTAGTGAGTGACTTGGCTCGGGTTGTGGCAGCTATTCCCAGGGACTTCCCAACATCATAAAGAGCAAAGGAGAGCGAAGCCTGATTCTGGGCCTTCATTTGAGTGCATGCAGACTTCATTCTAGAATGGGCACCTTCTAAACCATGAACCCATTGCCCAAGACAATATCCCTAGACATATATGGTCCCTAGAACACATAATAGGATAGCAATAAACTTCAAAAGGATACTTATGTTAGAGTGTTAAAGCCAGGCATTACAGAGAAGTACTCAAACCGGCATACTTCCTAGAGATCTCAGTCAGTGCCTATCTGTCCATGTGTGGCCATTTCATTATGATGCTACATCCTCACCCATCCCCCACGCTCATAGCAGAACAGAACCACAGCGACAGTCTGACCAGGTTAACTCCAAAGCCAAAACTTCATAGGCTTGTTACTACCTTCCAATGACCTTCCAATGAGAAGCTGATCAATCATATTACTTTCCTTGGAAATCTAACCTTAGAAACTTAGAGAACATGAGGCAGGAACTACGGGGAACTAATGCAGAGAGGTCTTGACAGAAAGCAAGTTCCAAACAGGGAACAACACATAGGCATACGCAGACACTGAGAGAGGGGAGCACATGGATTATCCAAGAACTCTGTGATAATGATGCAGTGAGAAGCAGAAATGCTGTGTATGAGAATGAAGTCAGGCAGCCTAGACGGAGATGGGAAGCGTCCTACTTCCTGCCCTTTTCCTCCATCCCAATTCTAGTCCATTTCTAGGCTCACAGTGATTTCTTCTCCCTTGAAGTGACTTGATTAATTCACAATAGTAGAGCTAGGACAGGTAACAATAAAATCATATGAGCCGAAGGATACCACAAACCATATTTCTTCATAGTTCACAGATCCAGCTCTCAAGCACAGCATTTTATTTGATCTACCTGAGCCCTATGGTAGAAGAAACTGAAATTCAGAGAGGGGTGTGACTTGTTCAAGGTCACACCACTAGCAACTAGCAAAGCCAGTATGAAAGACAGCTCTTCTCACCCAGAAGCCTGCACACTGCAATTGCATCCTGCCCCTCCACATGGAAGGCAGAGTGGGCTGGCTTCTAAGATCAAGTATTTTCATTTCTGGAAAGCAGCTGGTTTGTAGGACAAGTAGAGAGAGGCTGAAACATTCTCTGTGTATCAGGGGCAAGATCCTAGTTTTCCTTTGCATTTGGAATAGTTACAGTTAGTTCTGACACCCATGTGTCTTGGGTGTTCCAACATTTCATTTAATGGGGTTCATCTAAAAGAACTTGCTTTTCAGCATTTGGGTAGCTGTTTTCTGGGCTATACTAAAAAACATATTTTAGAGCTCTCAAGAAATATAGGGACATATACTGAGATTCATGCCCTTTTTGGTCTCCATCTTTTGCTATTTTTGATAATGCAGGGCTTCCTAGGGTGTTTCTTTGTATTAGGCTTACAATGATTCTTTGTCCTGATGAGAACTCTTCAAGTTGCTTTTTTATAACTTATTTTGTATATTCTCTCCTTATTACAAAACTTGTGCTAATTCACTGAAGGACTTTTGGGAAATAGTTACACAAAAAGAAGAATGTATATTACCTCTAACCTGACTCTTACCTAGACAGAACTCTGACAATATACTGGCCTAAGATATTGGTAGAAAACTGTAGGATACCCCAGAAGCCTACAAGGCAAACATCTGATTTCTCCCTGGGATGCAGTGACCTGGTGAAAGCATGCAGAACTGAATTAACCATTCATCTGAGAATGTGCTGAGCAGACATGTGAGGACAGAACTAGTGAGCATGGGACAAAGTGCGCATGTGGCACATGGCAAAGGTGCTCCTTAATATAGGAGAGATGTGGCATTCTATATAAATACCCAAGATAGTCACTGTATACAGAAGACATAGCTATGTCTTTGTTTTTGCAGCATCTTAAATGTGTTTATGTCCTTGCTGAGAGACTAATTTAAGTGATTAAGAAACCTAGGACAATCTTGAAGGTTACTATAAGCATTAGAAAACAATGCATTGGAAAACAAGTTTAGGAATAAGTCCTATGAGGCAGAATTCCTGCTAAAAATTATCCCAGGAACTTGTGAAAAATGTACATGAATGTCCCTTGCTCCCAGATTCTGCATCTGTAGGTGAGAGTGTGTCTCAAGCATGTCAATTTATAAATATACCACAAATATAAATAAACCACAGTGTACAGATAATTCCGTACACTACCTCCTGGACATACTATGAAAATTTCTTCCTGGTCGCTGGTTGGGATCTGAGTTTCTCAAAGATGGACACTTATATTTACTTGCAATATCACTCCAACACTATTACTGTCATTCTCTACAGACCTCTCTTCTCCCAGCTCCCTTTCCCTGTTCCATCCTTCACGGTGCTGTAAGAAATACCTCTTTAAAGCAGTTTCTCAGCCTTGGCACTATTGAAATTTGGGCTGAATGATTCTTGGTTGTGGAGGGGCTGTCCTGTTCTTGTAGGGTGTTGGGCAATATCTACATCCTATACCCACCGGAAACCAGTGGGATCCCCACCCCCAGATGTGAGAACCAAAACTTTTTCCATTCATTGCTGAAATTGGTTGAAAACCAGTATTTTTAAACCTTAGGGTAGAATGGGTTGGTCTCTTCCTCTATCACCCAAATGTTTTATCATGGCATTCAAGTACCTCTGTGGCTTGCTTCCAAACCACATTTCTAGCCTTCCCTTCTGTTAAACTACTTAATAACCCTCACTCTTCCCACACTAGGCCATTCTTCCAATTAATCATTGAGAGTCACACCTCTCTACATTTGCTTCTGCTTGTCCAGGCCTTGAGTATCCTTTTCTTTTTTGCTTGCTTTCTCATGAAAACATTACTCCTTCAAAGCTTAGCGCATCTTCTCCAGTTTTTCTTGACTTTCCTAAGTATCTCTACTCCGTTGTGTATTACATTTATTTTTCCCTCTACCTAGGGCTTATTTGTTCAGATTTGTTCTGCTACCAATTTTTTGCCCGTCTTTTTTCCCCTGGGTTGCAAAGACCAGACCTTACTTCTGCCCAAGTCACTAGCACTTAACTTAGGAAAAGCCACGAGTTGGCCCTTAATATCTGTGCAAGTAAACAAAAAGTTTGACATTTAGGACATACCACAGAGAATAAAAATATTATTAATCCATATTTTGCAACTAACAAAGAATAATGAAAATAAAATTAAACATGAGTGCTGTAGTACTATAGTAACGCACTTAATGCCAGATATAAGACATGAACATTTCAGAGCATTTGTCATGGAGTCCTTAACTAGAGTTAAGCAACAGTTAAGAAAAAGTGCCCAAACTACTCCTCAGCAGCCCTTACTAAACAAAACCACTCCCCCCAATCAAGCCCAAGACCCACAGTCACTTTAGCATTTTTTCTTTCTTTTAATAGATACAAATTACACCTCAAGTCATCTTTGAGAAGCATAGATTCAGTAGGTGCTACATTAACATCTCTTTGGTGGAAGAGTTACAAAGGGAACTCCTTGCAAGGAGTTCTAGGTTTTAAGAAGTACTCTATTATTGGCTTAATAATTACAGTAATTTATAGCAACTACCATGTCTCCACCTTCCCCTCATGTTATTGTGCCTTTTACATGACATAACAAATTCATCTAGTTGATCCTAACCATCAAATCTCAGCCCCAGGTCCCAGGCGCCTATTTCTACCACCTTAACTGCCTTAACTTTGGAAGGAGATGAGACAAGACTTGAGGGTGAGGTGAGGACTATGAGGAAGAAATGGTGGTAGTGGTGGAGATCCTTTGGGAGCTTCTCTTTTTATTTATAAGGTGTTAACATTTATAACTGATACTTGGGAGGAAATGAAACCAAAACAAAGCCTAAGTTTAAAGGAAGGTCGTTCTTCTGCATGGAAATCTGTCATACCATTCTGGCTAGGGGTTACCAAAATAGATGACCTAACTCCTATGTCATTTGGATTTATTGAAACGTATTACCTGTGGCTCTGGCTTAGAAAGAAAGAGGGCTGATGATATAAATTCAGATGATAGAGTTTAGCTTGTTTCAGGTCTTGTAAGTCCAAATTGTGTCACATCTATGTGTAGGCTTCTTCCTAAATTCAGTGTTGACATTACCAAAGGAAAATGGGAGATTATTTAAAGTCTGGAAATATCCTCAAAGAGCTAACTGTCTACTGACAAAAATGATTCCTAATTCCTATATCATTATTCACCTAAACTGTTAATAAAACTTAGTGGAAAACAGTATAAGGACAATAAATATGAAAATGCTTTGTCTTCTATTTTTTAGAGCATTTTGTAATGGACATGTTATACAAATCTAATAGGCATAATTTTACCCAATATTTATGTGAAAGTCTCCTCTTCATGAATTACTGCAGAAGAGAGTTTCACTGGATATCTGAAATGACAAGAATAAACTTCTCGCAGGCAACTCTACATTTCTTATTCCAGTAGTTACGATTCTTCTAATTTATGTTAGAGGTTGGGGAGTGAGGCAGCTCATACAAATCTCATATTTTCTCGATATCTCGTTATCTGTGTTTCAACATCTGTTTTTCAAGTATCAACCCATTTATCCCTCACCTCTGGGTCCTGGTTTGATCCATTTTACCTATGAACATAAACACACATATTTACACACTTATATGCATGAAGATTTAAATTTGGGCAGAAGCAGAGATAGTTCAAGAGCCTATAAATTACTGTGTATCCCTCCCATAACCATATTATGATGATTGTGCAACTGCAGTATGACAAGTGTGAATGCCCTAATGGGTCAACTGGACCAGAATGATGTGTTGTTGTTTTTTTTAAACCAATGTCACTTCTAATTTATCACAACAGTAATGAACAGCCAAGCAGCCTATTTCCCACGAGTATCTTCAAAGCTCTACAGATTGCCATTTGGACCATTCTTTAATTGCATTCAGCACAGATTGTAGCATGCTCCATAGAACCAAGAACACGTATTAACTAGATTTGGCTAACCCTAAGTCATTATGATGATGAGGCTTTATATGACGAAAGGAAGTTCACCTTCAGTCTTTACTATCTACTGCTGCAACCATCTAACGCACAGTGGTTGCTTGAACATTTGTGTTTTTATGGCAATATATTTACTTTTTAAAATTTCTTATTGGGCTAAGAGGAGTTAAGAGTATTTTTGGCTTTTGTTTCTAGGGCGTGTATGTGTGTGTGTAGCTTATCAAATCTTGGATGTACAATTTTCTGGATAATTACGGTAAAATTGGAAATGATCAGATGGTATATATTCTCCAAGACTTTTCTCAGAAAAGTTTATCGCTTATTCAGTAGGGGATTCTGTTTTAATTTTGCCATTGACAGATACGTGTTTTGCCTCATCATTTGCCTATTGTCTTATCTTCTTTGCAAATGTACATTGCATACCATTTTTAAAAATTTCCATGATAATTGGAAGGGGTGGTTGTAGCATACTGTCCTCCTGAGCCAGTGATGATTCACTAACCATTTCTGCCCGTCTACTTAGGCTTGGAAGAGATAGTGACTTGACTCTGGGGTCTCGATGAGAACAGGAAGGAGACGTGGTTCCCTTCAGGCTGAACTCTGCCTAAGTCAAAGGGAGATGATGCATGTTTTGGAATGGGAAGGGATCCTTCAGTAGCACCTCTGATCAAACATGGAAAATTGAATATATCCATATATCCTGGTTCCTCTCATGTAGATCAAGGTTTTCCAGTTAAAGAGGCTCTTCTAATTCTTACTGAATACCAATGTTAAGTGGTTAAAATGGGTAATCCCTATTCCAACCATGGGGGGTGGAATAGAAAGATAACTTGAACAACATAAAAGAATACTATAGGTTCCTGTGTCTAGGAAAGTCACTTAATTACATGACCAAATATGCCCATAAATAAAATTGAGAAAACACCATCCACTCTTAACTGCTTATGAGGTTGTTAATATGCTGCACCATGAGGTGGCATTTTAAACAAGCACAGAGCACCATCTATATACAACCTGTTGTGAAAAAGAAGCAACATGGATGATCTGTTTCTCCAAAGGACAGCCTCCTGCCCTGAACTGCTATTATAGTATCTAGGTATGGATATTGTCCGGGACAGCAATAACACATTTGCTAACAAAACTATCCCCATAGGTCCTCCAAATTGGAAGGGCTGCATAACTATACGGTGGAGATGTGTTTGGTGAAATGGTATGGACTGTGCCAGGGGCCTGTGTCAAAGAGCTGGCTTTGTCACAAGGGACCTCGGGCAGTAATTGCAATGCTTCTAGCCCAAATTTTTTTCATCCATAAAAAGGCTTTGCTTTACAGGGCTTTCATTAGGTCCAAATGAATAAATAATATGAATGGCTACTGCACAGGAAGCTCTGCTATAAATGATCGAGTACCACAGGAATATGTTATAATGACATGATTTCTAACACAAAAAATAAGAGCATAACATAAATATCAAGATGCCCCATGGTGACTGCCAATTTTCAATTATAGCTTGATAACTTTGGGATTCATAGTACACCTCTTAAACCTGGAAGAGTTAGGGCCCTATATTCTTATTTTTTGGAAAAGGAAAGCTGTAATTCATGTAGTTAGAATCACATTATTGTGGTAGCAAAGCACCCCCCCTCAAATCCCACACGTGGTCAGATTAGAGGACTAACGGTAATTAAAGATTGACACAGAGTGAATAAGATTAATATTAGAAAAGGATTACATCAAAAAAGATTTACATCAAAGAATTCTTTCTCTTTCTCCAAAGAAGGACTGGGACACGAAAGAAGTCTTATGCAAAGCATTTTAAGCCTCTCAGTTATTTTTAAAGAAGTTGAAAAATATGACAAGGTAAGCACAATTTTTTTCTACTGGAAAAAAGCACAAGTTATAATATGCTTAAGGCTTTACTTCACATATAGGAAATAGCTCTATATTGGAGGGAAAATTGGGTCATGGATGTCCAGGAACTTGAGGATCTTGTTAGGAAAAGGTAGAAGAGAGCATGTACAGCAGACAGAATGAAAAGATATCCATAAGCCATCCCACCAAATTTTAACACAAATGTGCATACCTTGTTGAGCTACAAAGATTCAAGCTTTCTTCTGTGGTATTATGTACAAGTGCAGTGGATACATGTCTATGTTTGCAGGTACATGGTTATCTAACTATGATATGTAGTCATAGTGTTAACACACACACACACACATACACACACATGGAGGTTCTGGGTGCTTTTATCATGAAACAATCAGGAATATCATCTAAAAGCAAGATTAAAAATAAGATATGCAGAAAACTACTACAGAAAAAATCTACTTTTCTTTGCAATAGCTTAAAAGTTGGAAAGTAATTTCATTCCAGACATGTGTATGTTCCTAATTTAAAAGTGAGGAAAGAGTATATTCTTCAGAATCACAGCACTAGAATAGAAAAGGACTTTTGAAACCAAAGAGCCTGGGAAGGTACCGGGACCTGGGATCTTTCCTTTCAGAGTCATCTGAGGCTCAAATGCAGTATCTCTGGAAACACTCTGGGAACTGCTACATAAATAAGCAAAAGGGTACAATTTCAGTGGGGTTGTCCTGTGATGCCACCAGCTTGGAGCTGAGTCAAGCTTAGGACCCAGCTGAGGTTTGCCCTGGTCTATGGGTGAATGGACACCAAGGGCAGGGGGGACCATGGAAACCACCTGGGCTTTCTGGGTCTGTACCACTCGGTTCGCTGTATTCAATGTATCTCATAGAACATCTCTCTGTAAGTCAAGGTCTATGTCTCTGGCACAAGAGTCAAGAACACTATCACCACTTTTCATCCATTTATTTATTTAACAAATGTTCCTTGAGCTTCTACCACATGCCAGGCACTGTTTTAGGCATTTCATTGTACATTACTGACCAAGAAAGCACCGAACTGAAGAATAACATACAAGGTTATTCTGCGAAGAATAGAAAATGGGACTTTAGGCCTCTTCAGGGCCCAGATCTGTATCAGGATGGTTTTACGGAATTGTCCTAAGATTACTAACATTTATATAGCACCTGAAAGTTTATTACATAAATGTTAGCAATATCATGACAATACTTCCAACAGACCTTCCTGAGGGTCTATATCTTCAAGAAGCTTATAATCCTAGTGCCACACTGATTCTAACCCAACCCACTGAAATATTTGGGCACTTCTGCCATGTCTGTGAATCTGAAATGAGAAGAAGAGCATAAGTTTTGGAGTCATACAATATGCATTTGAGGGCTAGCTCTACTGGGGGCTGGGGCCCGGGTATGGGAAGAACCTTATCTTTTCAGAGCCCCTATTTCCTCTGGAACTCAGGGAAGATGATAATAGTCTCTACCTCTCAGGTGCACTGAACATCAGATGTGATACTATCCATGAAAGCACTTTTCACAGAAGTGCTATATAAACATTAGTAGCAGTATGACAATTGCAAATGCCAGTCCAAACACATGTGGATCTTGGGTTCTGCAGAGATCCAGTGTTGCATCTTCCATTCTTTATGGAATTCTCAAGTGCACACCACTTTGAATTGTTCTTATTTTTAATGCTTATTAACTTTTCAGAAGGTTTTTAAAATTCTTAATTATTTCTTACAACTGGCTGGGACCCCCTGGCTCATTCCGAATAGGCACATCTATCTACAAAATAGCTTACATGCCATCTGAACATCGAGAGGAGTACTTAACTACCCAAGATATTTGATATGAAACTATGAAATTAATATTTGGATGGAATCCTCATTTTTCTTTTCCTTCACGTCTATTTTAATTAGAGTTACCTCATACAACAAGCAGATCGATTAAAGATGACTGGTGATAACACCCAATATTTGTAAGATGAATGGATTACTGAAAATTCCCAGTATTTGTGAGTGAAGAGAATTCCTTTAGACAATTTTCTACTTTGTAGTGTATTTTAAATCAACATTTTCAAGGAATGTACTGCACTACAAGCTATTTTGAGATCACTACATTGAGGATATATTTTACAGATATAGAAGGACCACAGCAATGTCAATGATAATTATAATTTACAAAAAATATATAGACCATAGACTAACCCTCAGAATGCCCCAGAAACTAAAGGGGTAATCTCATAAGGAACACATATGGAAGAGAGCAAATCTGACTAGAGATGGCAGAATTATTAGATAACCCTCAGCTACATGGTATGGCTCTACAATCTAGAGGAAAGTGGTGATTTAATCTTACAAATTTACTTAGCTAAATTGATCACTGAAAGGCTAAACTCCATCAAAATATATTGGGGTCTAAATGAATTTTCTACTTCAGCCACACATACTGATTACATTAAGCAGATAACTGATCCATCTTCAATTTCTTTATGAAACACAATCACAGAAAATAAAGAACCAGATACCGGAAGACCAAAGAATTCAAAGCAAATGTACATGAATTATTATACAAAAATGTACTCATCAATTTGTGAACAGATAGAGACAATGAGTACTTTCAAAAACAAAAGAAAAAAGAAATAGAGAGAGCTGTTTAATCACAACTGATGTTCATAGCGTACTAAGATATTTTAACATTTACTAATAAAAGCCTAACATGTTCATGGCATATCACTCTTGGATTGGATTAGGCAGATTTTAATTTAAAAATTACCACTAACAAATAACAATGGTGAGATTTGTAGGGACTAAAGCCCAAACCAGGAGATTTATGTCTTATTAAACCCAATTTCTCTAGTTTACACTAGTTTTCTCTGTGACAGAGTAGTGCTAAGAACGGCCTAACAGCCCAGAGCATGCTTGGCTTTAGCCAAACACTTTCTGACTAAACCTTTTGATAGGAGCAAAAACCAAGATGCAAATAGAGTATCAGGGTTGGAACTAAATCCTGATTTTTCAATAATTTCTTGTGGAGAGCTTTCACTATTTTGCACAGTTGCTCCAAAAAGCTCCAAAAAGATCTAGGCTGAGTTTTGAAGAGGAAATTGTTCTTCCAGAGGCAAATCCCTAGGAAAAGGATGAAATCTGTAGGTGGACATCTCCAACTGGGAAAAGAACTGATTACATTTAGTTAAGGGAAGAAGCAGAGAATGTTAATGGTTTGCAAACAATGGCTTCTAAATTATGCTGATAACCTGGAAGAGAATTCTCTGAATTGCTGGGTACCAGCTCACTGGCCCTTAATAGCATCTCTTGTGTAGGTCAAGGTGGGTCAGACTGATAAATTACAGCAAGGCTCAAGCTGCCTAGGCAGTTGTCATTAAACCACAGACAGTGAAGAGTTCAAAACAAAATAAAACATTAACTCCACTTTCCAGAGCTTTGCTAGCTGTGGAAATACTCCTATGAAAATGAACCCTGACGTGCTTCACAGCGAGCAACTCAATAGGAGAGTCTTTATTTAGGTATTGCAGGAACCTAAACTCTCACTAAGCAGCTCACAGTAAGTTTCGAATTAAATGTTTCTGAAGATTTTCTTGGTTTTTGTCTACTTCTACTCATTTGAAAGCAGACTGAGGACAAGAGAAGCTTGTGATAGAATTTGGACTTCCCAAGTCTCTTAAATTCAGACCCTTCCTGAAAATGAAGTGGTTGAAATGGCTTTGGGAAATGTGTGCCTCCTTGGCAACTGTTACCAATATGGAGCTTGGACAACATAAAGAAATGCACCACCTCTCTGTAGGGAACAATCAGTGAAAGAAGCCGAGTCCAGGGCCTGTGTAAAGTGTTCAAAGAACCTGAAATGTGATGTTTTAGAGAAAGGAGCAGCGCAGGAAGGCCCTGGGAAAGGTCTGAGAGAGATCTGTGGGACGGGGATGGAAAGAATAGGGCAAACTGAAAGAGGAAAAGAGATTTCATTATGTAACACAAATTACCATCACTGTGAGCCTGTCACCACATCCTGTTATACAGCCTTAAAAGTGGACTTGCCATTTATGGAGGTAATCTTACAGTTATTGTTTATTTTTTGAAACATGGTCTGATCATATACTTCAACAGATCTTGCCTAAGATTTTATGTCCAAACTTATTGTGACATCCTAAGCCTTTCTTTACTTATCTCTTACTTTTCTTATTTCTTCGTACATCCCCACTTCACAACCCACGCCTGAGCCCCAGAAACACTTCCCAGACTCTGAACTGCTCGTACTGGTTCCCATTCCCTGGTTCTTCTGTAGAAATAGTTCTTGACACCATGCTCGCCAGAGAAGTCACCTAATGTTTGAAAAAGGAATGAATGAATGAATTGGTCAATCAGTTAAACCAATTGATCAATACCACTGGCTAAATTTATACTTGAATAAATTGGTTTTAATTATACTACTGCACCATTAGAATTGTTTTAAAATACCTGTAAAAAACATAGGAACAAGCACTGCATAAACTATCATTATCCTTTTATTGTTTGACAAAAGAAACATGTCAGAGACTCTCAGGGTTGAAAGGACCCTTAGGAATAAATTCCTCAAAAAAGAAAAGTCAAGTTCTGAGAATGGGAATCATAACTTTAATGACATAGATACAGTCAAGCTTATTAGAGGTCAAGAAATAAATCTCTAGAAAATCAAGTGAATAGGATACAAGCCTGGATAATGGTTTAAAGACTTCTTGCAGAGATTAACCACCTACATGATTGTGGCTGTGAAAACACAAAACCAAAGGAAACATCCTTGATCATTTGGCTCAGCGGACAGTAGATTAATGACCCTATAAGCATTTCCAGATATTATAGTCAGTCCTTGAAGAGAAAATCACCTTGGGGAGGCAAGTCCAAGTACTGCCATATAACCAAAAAGGCAGGGACATTCTGGAGGCACATTTCTAATCTGATGGCTAACTTAGAAGTTAACTTATAACTTACAAGGGTAAGTAAAATTATCAAGATGTAACATTCGGTTTTTTTTTTCCTTAATAAAGAGGGTTAACTATGACTTTAGTTACATTTAGCAACATGGTTAGCAACATGATAGACATTGGGTCCATAGTGGTAAATGAGTTTATGGAATTTGAGATTTATGGTGGAAAGAATATACTCAGTAATTTTATTTTATACCCAGAAATGCATTCAATAAGTAAATTTGTGAATAAATTGCAAATACAATTTAAGCATTCAATTAAAAAAAATTTAGTAGTTTATAATGAAAGAGGAGCAGCAATATGTCCAAGGTGCAAAGGAGCTTTTCCCTTGCAAGGTTGGTTGTGGCTCCGGCTCCAGTTCAGGCAAGTCCCTTCCTTTGTTCACAGCCCATACTCAGCAAAGCTGTGGCTCTGCTTGACTTTATCTCGCTCCAGTTCTGGGATGCATCATTTCCTTTGTGCCTGGCACTGTTCACATCTAATAAATGCTGATGACTGAGTGGGAACTGGTTAAGACTTTGTTACTCCGAAGGCCACTTATTTTAATCCAGAGGAGATAAGGGAGGTACACAGATTTTGGATCTTGCACAAGAGAAAGAAATTCATTGTTGCATCTGTATGAGACCAGTTAGGGTAACTAATTTTCCTTCCAATCTTTCACCTATTATTTGAATAAAAATCATGCCAATTGGTTTTTATTTCTTCCGGGCCATTCACTCACTGATTCAGTTTTGAATGACATATTCACCCCAGGAACTGCAATAGGATTCACAGATCCCTGATGAGTAAGTCGCAGTGCCTGGCACCTAATACATCCTTGATGAATGCATGAATGAATTAATGAATGAATGACCGGTGACTTGTACATAGTAGTATTTCAGGGATAGAGAAAGTTGTTGGCTTGAATGCTATTACACTAAGTCACAGACCCTTTGGAAAGAGCTTACAGACCCTTGTGTCATAAATGGCAGAGCGACATAACCCTGCTTCTGCTTGCAGTTTTCAGTCTTGTTCAAAGGTTGCCCCAGACACATACGATTCCATAATACAAGGCATAATGTGTTCTGCTGCAAATGTAAAAGAAGAGGCAAAGTGGATGGGGGATGTGAAGATGTTATCCATGTCGCTGGCAAGGGGAAAATTACAGCCAGAATTCTTTCCCAGGAAGGAATTCAGAAACTAAATCCAGCAAAGGAAAGATGACTCTGTGTTGGTTTGTACCTTACTGTCCTTTCCTGTGTTGAAACGTTAACATTTTCGGATACAATGGGTCTTTTTTCCAGGTCACGAAGCACAGACAATGTGCTGGAGGCCTGGACAAAGTTGGCCCATCAGCAGGGCTTTGCACTTAAAACAAAGATCTGCGCTGTCCTGGCTGTTTAAACAGGAGCTGGGAATTAATATGCAGAGAAATGACTGACATGTTTGGTTGTGGGGATTAGCTCCATTGTATGGAAATACCACGTCGGCACCCCGACCCTAACATTCTGGGCTTCTTAAAGTATGACTGGAGGTTTCCATCCACCGCCCTAAAAGGGTATTTCCCTTTAAATATTCTGTTAAAAATGTCCGTGGGGTACTGTTAAAAAAAAAGGAATTGGGTAAAAAGAAAAGAATCACAATTAGGAATCAACATACTTTTTTCTTAACAGAATTGAAAGATAATTTCCTTTTTTGTTGCACTTATTGTAAAGAAAAATAAAATGCAAAATACTGAATATAAAACACCAAAGAGTGACTTAAGTTTAATTTTACCTACAGAATATTAACTTTATTAGCTAGGACTACTAGACAATAAGGGCAAGAATCTAGTTTGCCATAGTGTTGGTTGTATTGCTTGCAAATGGTGGGGTTCTCCATATATAAAAGGTGTGTAATAAATAAGTTTATTTAAATGTTGTTAAATTAAGAGTCCATTGTGCATACTCAAGAATAGAGAAAATGTTTCTGAAATATAGAATTACATAGTATTTGAAATTGTCATATATTTTCTTTTTTGCTCATTTTTGAAATTAATAATACAAGTATAAAGGTTCCTCTTTTCTGGCAAACATGACTATCCTAAACACAGCCCCAAGCCATAATGTTTGTTGACTGAATAGTTGCCTGATAAGAAAAAACCCAGAAAGTTCTTTGAGAATTCTTTCTAATCGAAGAAGTGCAACTTAGATGCCCATTCTGGGCCCACTTTCTCTAATTCACTACCTCTTATACCTAAGTGCGTTCATGTGGTTTCTGAGAGTCCAGCGGATTAGAAAAGCCCAGGAAAGAGATGAAGAAGGAACAGGGACCAGAAAGAAGGGCCTCAGAGGCAGATAAGAAGTAACTTCAGAAAGCAGAGCAACCTCAGAAGATCTAGGGGTTGGGTAAATGGCCAATATATATAAATGGACCTGGAGCAACGCTGACTTACAGCGAAAAATACCACAAAATGACATGGCCCTCAAGGATGGGCTAACTTTGGTTTCACATAGTCAGTGTGAGAAGACAAGGCGATCATTTAGAATATTTTATTTTCGAAGGTGTAGAAATGCAGTTTGACTAATTTAGAAACATTTTTAAAGAGAACTTAAAAAGGAGTCTGTTCATTGAACATCGGCTTCTTGATATTAACAAAATCTGAAAGAAGCTTTAAAAATATTTTTGTTTATGTTTCAGAGCTTAAACTTCCCTTATGGCTGAGGAAACTTTACTTCTAATGATCCCTGGATCTCATAACATCTGCTTCATTCCCAGTGTGGTTTAATGAAGGACGTAAGCAAAAACTCAAATGTTTTGACAGGTTTTGAGATATCCTGGGGAGATGCCAGAATCCTAAAAAACCATCTTGAGAGCATCGATGACAAAAAGATATGACTCCCATCAATCAATAATTATCAGTTTTCCTTTACTAGAATATCTAAGCCTGCAAATACAATGTAGGTCATACTCTACAGTAATATTTCCAAATCTATGCTCTTCATGGTATTATTCCTACAGGATGTTGCTTAAAAGGGTTCTGAAGTTAAGTATGTTTGAGATTGTTACACAGTATACTCTCCTTCTGAAGATAACTCAATACACAATAACATATTAAAAAGTATAAATACTGTGGTAAACAAAGCTGTTTAACTTTGTTTGAATCAAAATTTCCAAAACTAATTAAAAGTCCCTATTTCTTTTGTTTAGAGACCAGTACCAACTGTTAACATTGTTCAGAAGATCCCAAAGTGCCTATGTGAGAATTTTCACTAAGTATCATTGAAACTGACAGAGGGGAATGGCCTCTATAATTAGTTACATTATTTTCTCTCAGTAAAGTATACTTAATTATTCTGAAGAGTTAACATACCGCTATACAAATGGCCCAACAAGATTCTATTATAGCTATAAATAGAAGTAACAATACTTTATAAATACCTGGAAATTAGAAGTGCAGTGAATAAACCATTTATCATCTATATAGCTAATAAATGTGCCTAAGGGATTATCTACCAGAAGAATTGGAAGGCAAATGATGTAACAGGAGAAGATATTGCAATACGTATCATCAATTAAGAATTTGTGTACACAATATATATATATATAAACTCCTATAAATCAATAGTCCACATTCCCTAAAATCAACCCTGAGGGAAAGCTAATGGGATAATGCTTTATTAGGAGGTAAAAGTTCTGGGGCAGCAAGAGTGATAGAAATAGGGAAGAAGAGTTACTCATAGCTTTACAAGAAAACATAGCTGATTGCTCAGATTCCAGACAGGACATAGAAAGATACCTAGGTCAGAAAAGTTTATGGAGAAGAGGGAAGAACTTGTACGCTGTTTTCCTTCTCCTGTCTCTCATTGTCAAAGTACTCTACAATAGGGCACTCTTTTACCTTTCTAGGTTAGGTCACCGGGCCTTTCCAGGGAGCCTCTGAGGAGGTGGTGGGAAAAGCTGGACACTGGTGGTCTGGTAGGGTTTGGCTTGGGAACCACAGCTATTGCAGTTCCAGCATGCTGGGCATGAGGGGGCCCTTGCTAAATAAAGCCTAACTCTTATTCTGGAGGAGCCCTAGGCAGTCTGTGATGTAAGGAAGAAGGCAATAGCAGCTGGGGCTGTCCACTGAGTAAGTAACTACAGGCCCAAAAGGTGGGGGTTAATTGAGGGAGGGCATATAAATTGTGTCTAATACATAATTTAATGGGAAAGTTGGCAAAGCACTTGATGAGGTCCTTTGAGGATATTCGAATGCCCTATAAACATACTAAAATGCATTCAACCTTATTTGTCATCAGGAAAATGAAGCTTAAAACCATAATGAATACCAGTACATTCCCACCCTAATAGCTAAAAGTAAAAAAGACAATATGAAGTGTTGATGATGGCAAAATTCTTGAATGCTGGGCAGAGTGTAAACTGCTAAAACTGGGAGTGTAAATTAAAATAACTACTTGGAATTTTCTGCTAATGTTGAATATATGCATACTCTATGATCCAGCAATCCCACTCATAGGCAAATATCAGTAAAAATACACATATATGTTCACCAAAAGATGTATAGATGAATAGTACCATTATTCACAATATCCCAAACTGGAAAGAACCCAAATTTCTATTAATTATAGAATAGATAAATGAACAGTGGCATGCTCACACAATGGACTACCATACAGCAGTGAAAAGGTAATAAACAACTACTACATGCAACAACATGGGTGATTCTCAGCAACAAAATGTTTATGAAAAGGTCAAATGAAAAGAATACATGATTCCATTTATATAAAGTTTGAAAACAAGTGAAGTTAGTTATGATATTGGAAAATTAATCCAATGGTGGCATTTCCTCAAATTTTTATGGCTGAATAATCCATTTTGTGTGTGTGTGTGTGTGTGGACCACAACCTCTTTATCCATTCAACCATTCAGTGGACACCTAGGTTGTTTCCATGTCTTGGTTATTATAAATAATGTTGCTAGGAACATGGGGGTGCAGATATCTTTTTGAGTGTTTTCATTACCTTTGGATATACATCCAGAAATGGAATTGCTGGATCACACAGTAGCTCTATTTTAATTTTTTAAGATTCCTCTATACTGTGTTCCATAGTAGCTGTACCAATTCATAATCCCACCAACGGTGACAAGGGTTCCTTATTTTTCTACATTCATGCCAGCATTTGTTATCTCTTGTCTTTTTGGTGAAGGATATTTTAATAGGCATAAGGTGATATCTCCTTGTAGTTTTAATTTTCATTTCCCTAATTACTATTAATACTGAGTATTTCTTCCTGTACCTGTTGGCATTTTGTATATCTTCTTTGGAGAAATGTCTATTCAGGTCCTTTACCCATTTTTTAATTGGGTTATTCACTTTTTGCCATTAAGTTGTATGAGTTCTTTATATGCTTTGGATATTAACCCCTTATCATATATATATGGTTTACAAATATTTTTTCCCACTCTGTAGGTTGTCTTTTTACTTAGTTGATGGTTTCTTTTGTTATGCAGAAGCTTTTTAGTTTGATGTATCCCACTTGTTTATTTTGTTGCTTGTGCTCATATCTAACAAATCATTATCAAGATCCATGTCAAAGAGCTTTGTTCTTATGTTTTCTTCTAGAAATTTCATTGTGTCAGGTCTTAAAATTAAATCTCCAATTAATTTTGAGTTAATTTTTATGAGTGGTTAAGATTTAGGTCCAGTTTCACTCTTTTATATGTGAACATTAAATTACCCTGGCACTCTTTATTGAAGAGAGTATCTTTTCTAAATCATTGAGTATTCTTGATCCTTTGTCAAATATTACTTGAACTTATATACTTGGGTTTACTTCTAGGTTCTTGATTCTCTTCCATTGGCCTATTTGTCTGTTTTTATGCCAGTACCACACTGTTTTGATGACTACAGCTTTCTAGTATAGCTTGAAATAAGGAAGTGTGATACCTCCTGCTTTGTTCTTCTTTCTAAGGATTTCCTTGGGGTCTTTTGTAGTTTCATATAAATTTTAGGAGTGTTTTTCCTACTTCTGTAAAAAATTCTATTGGAATATTGGTAGGAATTGCATTGAATGTATAGGTGATTTTCGGTATAATTGACATTTTAACAGTATTAGTTCTTTCAACCCATGAACATGGGATACTTTTTCATTTATGTATATATTCTTTGGTTTCTTTCATCCATGTCTTGTAGTTTTCAGCATAGATATCTTTCACATCCTTAAATTTATTCCTAAGTACTTTATTGTTTTTGAAACTATTATAAAAAGGATCAATTTCTTTATTTTTCAGAGATTTCATCGTTAGTGTATAGAAACACGATTGATTTTTGTGTGTTAATTTTGATTCCTGCAACTTTAGTTTGGTTATAGGAATCAAATGGAGAAAGTTGAAAATAACTCACTGACTCTCCAGGGTCTTGCCTAAAGCAGTTTCCTGGGAAGTGGATTTGACATCTGACAAGAACAACTCATAGGAAATACATATCTATATGCAGATTTTAAAAAGATTTTCTGACACAGGACTCTTAAGAAACAAAGCATCTTTACTTTTACATCTAACCTTCCTTTATAGTCAATTCTTTATAAAAGAGATTCAATTCCGAATAAATACCACCTCTCCAAATCCTGTCCTCAGCCATACACACGTGTCCCCATGCACTGTTATTAAGGTTTGACCTGGACAATCAGTTAGGCCTCAAAAAGGAGTTCAGCTGGTGTACTGATTGCACAGTTCTAAAAATTTTCTAAAAATTATTGAATAACACACAATGAATTAATTTAATGTTATGTAAATTATAGTGTGCTAAAGCTGTCAAAAAAACAAGTTTACATTGAAAGTTGGTCTTCACACTTCTGCATCTCTGCACATCTTCTGCAGATACTCTTTCTACTGTTATTTCAAGATACATAATACTTTCCTTTGATTATCATTTTTCTCTACTAAATCATCACGTTCAGAATTTATTACAACTCCTTTAAAGTAGCTTGTGGCTAAACCTTCACACACTGATACTCCACTGCTGCGAAAATTTCATTTCAAAGAATTGGAAAGGGAAACGGCCTGCTCATTTTATTTGATTTCAGTTATTGTTGTGGAGCTAAGTGGTTTCAGGCTCGTTTTTTCTCCACCCATTGAACTTGGATCTCCAAAGAGGTTATTTTTCAAAAGGAGATTTTGCAGGTGACCAGCATGTTATAGAGAATGCAATGTTTGGGGCCTGAGGAAAAAGAGTCTGTAAATATGTTCCACAAAAACTCATCTGCTAAGAGCTTCTCTGAAGGTGCGATTGATCTGCTTACCAAAAATAATGCCTACCCCAAGTCAAAATGTTTGGTGTTTCTAACTTTGACTTTCTCAGTGGAGTGGTAGATGATCTGGTCTATTATAAACTATGGTACCTATCCAGGGACAATTGACTGGAACCTATAAATTGCTCAGGTTATTAATTTCTTTGAAAATTTAAGCCAACTAGGTGATGAAAAAAGAAACCTAGAAAAACCAAAGGTAAATGTTATTGAAGAAAACTGTGTTTTCATTTCCATGGCATTTCATACCTTTCAATACATGTTCATGTTTCTTACTGCAATTATGTAGGTTTGTCCTATTTTAAGATGACACAAGGGATACCAAGAGAAGATGGGACTCATCAGGGTAACACCAGGGCAACACTGGCCAGGATTAGAGCATTCGCCTCTTAGCCTACTCCAGGGGTGTCTTAAAAGATATTAAATATTTTTCTGATAACAAATTAATTCATGTACTTAGCTGTATAAAAATATGGAAAATGTAGAAAGTATGAAGAAGAAGAAAAAAATAAGTCACTCATTACCATCTGTCAGTGATGAGAATTGAGTCTTTTTTGTTAAGAATTGACTGTAATGTAGCGAGTACAAAGGGAAGGATGCCTAAGTTCCTAAGGTCACATGTCAGAAAAATCGTATTTTAATCTGCACACAGATACTTACTTCCTATGAGTTCTTTTTGCCAGAATTCAAATCCACTTCCCAAGAGCTTCCTTTAGGCCAGACCCTGGACAGTCAGTGAGTTACTCTCAACATTCTCCATTTGATTCCTATAACCAGCTTTACGGATCAAGCTGAGCTCAGTAATGTACAAGCACAGAAATGACTTTATGATTTTTTTTAAACCACATTCCTTTAAATCAGCCTCGGTTGAAGTGTTCTCCACTGAGGCTGATTTTGGCCCCCAAAGGACATTTGGCATTGTCTGTAGACATTCTGGTTGTCGCACTGGTGTTGCTGCATCCAGGGCTCAGAAGTCAGAACTGCTGCCAAACATGCCCACAGTACAGGCCAGCCCCACCAGGCACAACGAAGAATTATTCTTCCCAAAGCATCAGTGCTGACAGCTCTCACAGAGAGCTGCTGTTGACATTTTGTTGTGAGCCCATCAGTATCTCTTTGATTCCTTTTCTTTTTCCTTCCAAAATGATCATTGCACCGGTCATCCACTTTTTTTTTACTGATACTGTGACTATTTCCTCATATCACTGTTCTTTAAAACATGACATTTAATGCTGTACAGTATTCTATCAGGCAAGTTATTTATTCCTGATGATCATCAGCTGTATTTCCAGTATTTCAACATCATAAATAACGTTGGTAGCAACACTCTTGACCATAAATCTATTTCCATATCGCTAATGATTTTCTTTGGATGGATTCCCAGAAGTACAATTACATAGTCAAACTAATGTTACTAAATTACTTTCCCAATTAACAGTCTCTCGGGCAGCATATTAGAGTACTTAGACCTGCACTGCTTCCACCACATCTTGCTGAGTTAGATTTTGACATGCTAATACTAATACTTCTATCTTATAGCTCTAATATGACTGCTGGGTTACTAAATGCTTTAACAACCATTCTCTCAGCTGCCCTATGTGAGGTAGGAAGTTTAGGTACTATTACCAGCCCCACCTCCAAGACTCATACAAGGAACTTTTATGTTAAAAAGTGATTTCCTCAAGGCTACACAGATTTAAAAAAATAAAAGATAAAGAAGGCAGACCCAGGACTGGAAGCCCATTTTCCTTGGGTTCTTTCCACTGAACCATAAAGCCTCATTATCCTGAAGGAACACCACTGCCATTTCATAACATGAATCACTTGACACCTTGAGCATGGATATGCACGGACTTGCCTTAGTCAAAGATTTGGGCCCTCATACTCTCCAAGTCTTGGCTAACATGTGTTTCTCTACCTGCCCCTTTCCAGCAGATGGTGCTCTTTTTCCAACATTTAAATTTGCTACACGGCAAATTACAACTTGGTTGATTTGCACAGGCTTGCTTAAGAGTGTTCAGTGAAGTCCACTTTGCACATTGGTATTATGGAAATTGCTCACAGGCCCAAACTGAACCTGAAAATGAGACAGCATATTTTTTATTTTTTATTTTTATTTTGCTATTATTAATATATAATTACATGAGCACCATTATGGTTACTAGACTCCCCCTATTATCAAGTCCCCACCACATACCCCCATTGCAGTCACTGAGACAGCATATTTGAAACACAAAGCCACTCTTTGCTCAGTATTGATAGAAACAGTGTTTCCAAGAGTCCTGCAGCAAATAAGTGATGAACCATCATGCTACAGCGATGAAGTATGAAGCCAAAACTTCTTTCAGGAGATACAGAGGTAAATGTTTTGGGGAGGTTATGGGAGTCTGGGGTGGGTCTTAAAAGGGGTAGTTATAAAAAAAATATGAGTTAGGAGTTCCAAGAAGATGGTGGCGTGAGCAGGGTGGTGGAAATCTCCTCCAAAAACTATATAAATCTATGAAAATACAGCAAATACAACTACTCCTAAAAGACAGACCAGAATTTACAGCACAGCGCACAGCCTGCATTGGCACCTGAGAGGACTTAGCACCCTGTGAGGCGGGTAAGATACAGACCGCGTCCCGGCAGGACCCGAGCACTCCCACACCCCAGCGCACCAGCGGGAGGAGAGGATTCAGGGCCAGGAGGGAGTGGAAGAAAAGGCCCGCAAAATAACCAGCCCCGGTGATCTGCGCCGGGAGCACTGACACACATCGCGCGGTGCATTGGATATTGGAGAGGCAGAAGGTGCAGGTTTTGAGCTGGGAAAGCGCTGGGTCCGTGCAGCCGTTGCCCTGGGACAAGAGAAAAGCGCGCGCTGTTTTTAGCGGTTTTGGAGAGGCAGGGGGTCCAGCGAGGGAACACAATCACCCCGGCACGCTGAACCCAGCGGGCTGGAGTCCTGAGGAATTTCGGACCCCTTGGCTGGCGACTGGGAAAAGGTAGCCACACTGAAACTTTACATAGAGAACAATAGTCTCCCATTCGTTCCCGCCCCGGCTAGAGCTACAAAGAGCGGCGCGCCGCAGGTGCGGAATAGCGGAGCAACAGCGCCACCTACAGCATCCTTAAAGAATCCACTCGGGGTGGGCATTTTTTTTCCCCTTTCTTTTCTTTTTCTCTTTTATTTCTTTTCCTTCTCTTTTTTTTTGTTTTTTTTTTTTTTTTTAACTCTTAAAGAGCCCAGCTGACATACCTAGCACCTACCAGCGACCACTTCTATTGCCATGAAAACACAGAGGAATATGGTACAGACAAAGATCACCTAGACCCAGACAACACCTGAGAGGGAACTTGAAGGGATGGAAATGCACAATCTTCCTGAAAAAGAATTCAGAATAAAAATCATAACCAGGCTGATGGATCTACAGAGAAATATGCAAGAGCTGAGGGAGGAAGTGAGGGAAGTCAGGAAAGACAATGGAGAAATGAGACAAGCCATCGACGGGCTTAGCAGCAGACTGGACAAGATGCAAGAGACTGTTAATGCAATAGAAATCAGAGAACAGGAATACAGAGAAGCTGAGGCAGAGAGAGATAAAAGGATCTCCAGGAATGAAAGATTATTAAGAGAACTGTGTGACCAATCCAAACGGAACAATATTCACATTATAGGAGTACCAGAGGAAGAAGAGAGAGAAAAAGGGATAGAAAGTGTCTTTGAAGAAATAATTGCTGAAAACTTCCCCATGCTGGGGAAGGAAATAGTCTCACAGCCCACGGAAGCGCACAGATCTCCCAACACAAGGGACCCAAGGAAGACAATACCAAGACACATAATAATTAAAATGGCAAAGATCAAAGATAAGAACATAATATTAAAGGCAGCTAGAGAAAGAAAAAAGATCACCTTCAAAGGAAAACCCATCAGACTATCATCAGACTTCTCAACAGAAACCTTACAGGCCAGAAGAGAATGGCATGATATATTTAATGTAATGAAACAGAAGGGCCTCGAACCAAGAATATTGTATCCAGCACGATTATCATTTAAATATGACAGAGGGATTAAACAGTTTCCAACAAGCGAAAGCTGAGAGAATTTGCCTCCCATAAACCACCTCTACAGGACATCTTAAAGGAACTGCTCTAGATGGAAGCACTCCTAAGGCTAAAAAGATGTCACCAGACAGAATAAAATCATAGCAAAGAAAGCAGACCATCCAAATACTAACTAAAGGCAAAGAATAAAACACCTAGTATATAAAGAATGGAGGGGAAAGAATAAGAAGGGAGAGAAATAAAAAAACATCAGACTGTGTTTACAATAGCTTAACAAGAAAGTTAAGTTAGATTGTTAGATAGTAAAGAAGCAACCCTTGAACCTTTGGTAACCACGAATCTAAAGCCAGCAATGGCAATAAGTACATATCTATTGATAATCACCTGAAATGTAAATGGACTGAATGCACCAATCAAAAGACACATAGTAACAGAATGGATAAAAAAGCAAGACCCATCTATATGCTGCCTACAAGAAACTCACCTCAAACCCAAAGATATACACAGACTAAAAGTGAAGGGATGGAAAAAGATATTTCATGCAGACAACAAGGAGAAAAAAGCACGTGTGGCAGTACTTGTATCAGACAAAATAGACTTCAAAACGAAGAAAGTAGCAAGAGATAAAGAAGGACATTACATAATGATAAAGGGGTCAATCCTACAAGAGGATATAACCATAATAAATATATATGCACCCAACACAGGAGCACCGGCATATGTGAAACAAATACTAACAGAATTAAAGGAGGAATAGACAGCAATGCATTCATTTTAGGTGAGTTCAACACACCACTCACTCCAAAGGACAGACCAACCAGACAGAAAATAAGTAAAGACACAGAGGCACTGAACAACACACTAGAACAGATGGACCTAACAGACATCTACAGAACTCTACACCCAAAAGCAACAGGATACACATTCTTCTCAAGTGCACATGGAACATTTTCCAGAATAGACCATATACTAGGCCACAAAAGAACCTCAGTAAAGTCAAAAATATTGAAATTCTACCAACCAACTTCTGAGATCATAAAGGTATAAAACTAGAATTAAATTTTAGAAAGAAAACAAAAAGGCTCACAAATACATGGAGACTTAACAACATTCTCCTAATTAATCAATGGGTTAACGACCAAATCAGAACAGAAATCAAAGAATGTATGGAGACAAATGACAACAACAACACAAAGCCACAACTTCTATGGGACGCAGAAAAGGTAGTTCTAAGAGGAAAGTATATTGCAGTCAAGGCCGATCTAAAGAAGGAAGAACATTCCCAAATGAATAGTCTAAAGAACAATTACTGAAATTGGAAAAAGAAGAAGAAATGAGGCCCAAAGTCACCAGAAGTAGGGACATAAAAAAGATCAGAGAAGAAATAAATAAAATTGAGAAGAATAAAAAAATAGAAAAAAATCAATGAAACAAAGAGCTGGTTCTTTGAAAAAATAAACAAAATAGATAACCCCCTAGCCAGACTTATTAAGAGAACAGGAGAATCTACACACATAAACAGAATCAGAAATGAGAAAGGAAAAATAATGATGGATCCCACAGAAATACAAAGAATTATAAGAGAATATTATGAGAATCTATATGCTAACAAGCTGGAAAACATAGAAGAAATGGACAACTTCTTAGAAAAATACAACCTCCCAAGACTGACCAAGCAAGAAACAGAAAAATTAAACAGACCAATCACCAGCAACGAAATAGAATTGGTAATCAAAAAACTACCCAAGAACAAAGCCCGTGGACCTGAAGGATTCACCTCTGAATTGTACCAGACATATAGAGAAGAAATAACACCCATTCTCCTTAAAGTTTTCCAAAAAATAGACGAGGAGGGAATACTTCCAAACTCATTCTATGAAGCCAGTATCATTCTAATACCAAAACCTGATAAAGACCTCACCAAAAAAGAAAACTAGAGACCAATATCCCTGAAGAACATAGATGCAAAAATACTCAACAAAATATTAGCAAACGGAATTCAAAAATACATCAAGAGGATCATACACCATGACCAAGTGGGATTCATCCCAGGGATGCAAGGATGGTACAACATTCGAAAATCCATCAACATCATCCACCACATCAACAAAAAGAAGAACAAAAACCACATGATCATCTCCATAGATGCTGAAAAAGCATTTGACAAAATTCAGCATCCATTCATGATTAAAACTCTCAACAAAATGGGTATAGACGGCAAGTACCTCAACATCATAAAGCCTATATATAACAAACCCACAGCTAACATCATACTTAACAGTGAGAAGCTGAAAGCTTTTCATCTAAGATTGGGAACAAGACAGGGATGCCCACTCTCTCCACTGTTATTCAACATAGTACTGGAGGTCCTAGCCACGGCAATCAGACCAAACAAAGAAATACAAGGCATCCAGACTGGTAAAGAAGAAGTCAAATTGTCACTATTTGCAGATGACATGATATTGTACCTAAAAAACCCTAAAGACTCCACTCCAAAATGACTAGAACTAATATCTGAATTCAGCAAATTTGCAGGATACAAAATTAACACACAGAAATCTGTTGCTTTCCTGTACACCAACGATGAACTAACAGAAAGAGAAATCAGAAAAACAATTCCATTCACAATTGCATCAAAAAGAATAAAATACCTAGGAATAAACCTAATGAAGGAAGTGAAAGACCTATACCCTGAAAACTACAAGACACTCCTAAGAGAAATTAAAGAGGACACTAACAAATGGAAATGCATCCCATGCTCTTGGCTAGGAAGAATAAATATTGTCAAAATGGCTGTACTACCTAAAGCAATCTACAGATTCAATGCAATCCCTATCAAACTACCAACAGCTTTCTTCAATGAACTGGAACAAATAATTCTAAAATTCATATGGAACCACAAAAGACCCGAATAGCCAAAGCAATCCTGAGAAGGAGGAATAAAACGGGGAATTACGCTCCCTGACTTCAAGCTCTACTACAAAGCCACAGTAATCAAGACAATTTGGTATTGGCACAAAAACAGACCCACAGACCAGTGGAACAGAATAGAAAATCCAAACATTAACCCAAACATACACAGTCAACTAATATTTGATAAAGGAGCCTTGGATATACAATGGGGAGATGACAGCCTCTTCAGCAGCTGGTGTTGGCAAAACTGGACAGCTACATGTAAGAGAATGAAACTGGACTACTGTCTAACCCCATACACAAAAGTCAACTCAAAATGGACCAAAGACCTGAATGTAAGTCATAAAACCAGAAAACTCTTAGAAAAAAACATAGGCAAAAATTTCTTAGACATAAACATGAGCTACTTCTTTATGAACATATCTCCCTGAGCAAGGGAAACAAAAGCAAAAATGAACAAGTGGGACTATATCAAGCTGAAAAGCTTCTGTACAGCAAAGGACACCATCAGTAGAACAAAAAGACATCCTATAGTATGGGAGAATATATTCATAAATGACATATCCGATAAGGAGTTGACATCCAAAATATATAAGGAACTCACGCACCTCAACAAACATAAAGTAAATAATCCAATTAAGAAATGGGCAGAGGACATGAATAGACACTTCTCCAAAGAATAAACTCAGATGGCCAACATCCAAAACACAAACAACAACAAATGCTGGCAAGGATGTGGAGAAAAGGGAACCCTCCTACACTGCTGGTGGGAATGCAAATTAGTTCAACCATTGTGGAAAGCAGTATGGAGGTTCCTCAAAAAACTCAAAATAGAAATACCATTTGACCCAGGAATTCCACTCCTAGGAATTTACCCTAAGAATGCAGCAGCCCAGTTTGAAAAGACAGATGCACCCCTATGTTTATTGCAGCACTATTTACAATAGCCAAGAAATGGAAGCAACCTAAGTGTCCATCAGTAGATGAATGGATAAAGAAGATGTGGTACAGATACACAATGGAATATTATTCAGCCATAAGAAGAAAACAAATCCTACCATTTGCAACAACATGGATGGAGCTAGAGGGTATTATGCTCAGTGAAATAAGCCAAGCTGAAAAAGGCAAGTATCAAATGATTTCACTCATATGTGGAGTATAAGAACAAAGAAAAAAACTGAAGGAACAAAACAGCAGCAGACTTACAGAACCCAAGAACGGACTAATAGTTACCAAAGGGAAAGGGACAGGGGAGGATGGGTGGGAAGGTAGGGACAAGGGCGAAAAAGGGGCATTACGATTGGCAGA
The DNA here is from genome assembly GCA_032199065.1 of Smutsia gigantea. Classification (NCBI taxonomy): domain Eukaryota; kingdom Metazoa; phylum Chordata; class Mammalia; order Pholidota; family Manidae; genus Smutsia; species Smutsia gigantea. The sequence continues at coordinate 144,393 of JAVSCE010014138.1, read as the reverse complement.
TGTAATGTTGGGGGGCCACAGGGGGTGCTGTGCTGCTCAGAGAAGGCAAGTAGTGACTGTGGCATATCGCTGCGCTGATGGACAGTAACTGTAGTGGGGTTGGTGGAGGGGACCTCATGAAGGGGGTAGTTTAATCACCATAATATTGCACATGTAATTGTAGGTTAATGATACCAAAATAAACTATTAAAAAAAAATAAGACATAAGTGAATCCAGAAATATCCTTGGATAAAAAGACTGAATATTATATGTGGTACATGTTTCTTTCAGAATTCATGAATAATTTCCCAACCAGTTCAATTTTAATAAAAATGCCAGGGGAGGTCTTTTTAGAGTAACACTAAACAAAATTTTTCAAGTTTATTTGGAAGCAAATAAATAAATTAATTAAAAAGCAATTTTTGAGAAAATGAAGAACTAATGAAAAAAGACTTACATTTACCAGTTATAACATATAATAATACTAAAAATATTTTTTAAAAAAGGCAATGGAGAGTCACAACACTGCAGGGATAATCTTAATTTAGAGCCACAAAATAGCATAGATAGCCTTGAAATAAACCTTATTTTTGATATGAGTGCTTGATTAATTAAACAAGGAGACCATTAGACCTTAAGGTGGTTCTGATGCCTTACTGGCCTCTGCAAGCAAATTCAAACTTTGCTTGTAACTGCCTTGAGATTAAGAAGTCAAAACCTAAGGACAATGGATCACAAACAGCCAATGAGGCTTTCCCAAATAAGGCAAACACGTAAGCTATGGCCAATCAAATAGTGGCCTTGCTTTGCTTCCACCTCTTCTCTATGTAAGTCTTTCCCCAGCTCCTGTCAGTGGAGCCCTCCTAACCACTTCTGCCTTGGCACTCCCTGATTCAAATCGATTTGTGCTCAAATAAACTCTTAAAATTTTTAATATGCCTCAGTTTATCTTTTAACATGAGAAAACATCACAGATCAGTGGAAAAGGAAAAGTCATTCAATGAATGATACTGGAAAAATTGCTCAACTTGAAAGCTGGTGACGGTCTCCCTGACTCTTCCAAAGGTTTTTATAAGCGAAATCCCTTTATTAAATCCCTATGTTTTGAAATACCTAGAATAGTTTTTCTTTTTTTAAAAAAAAATATATATATTTATTTATTAAGGTATTATTGTAGACACTCCTATGAAGGTTTCACATGAAAAAACAATGTGGTTACTACATTTACCCATATTATCAGGTCCACACCCATACCCCGGTGCAGTCACTGTCCATCAGTGTGGTGGGATGCCGCGGATTCACTGTTTGCCTTTTCTGTGTTGCACTGTTTTCCCCATGATCCCCCACACCTTGTGTACTAAACATAATACTCCATAATCCCCTTCTCCCACCCTCCCACCCTAAAAAGATATATGAGTTATTTATACAGATTCCATCTTATTTCTTTGGTAGACATAAGAGAACAAATGTTGGAAGTATATGGATTAGTTGGCTGAAGTATCGGCATGACTCATTTTCCAAGATAATTTAATGTTAAGATGGAATAAGAAGCACAATATTTCCTTTGAACCAGCCCAGTGGAGATAAATCTCTCACCGTCAACAGGTTAGAAGTTCCCTTAACCACAATTCGGACTTGGAAGAGAACAGTACTCTTGCTGGTGCCAGAAGTTGGTTACAACATGGAAAAAGGCCAGTCCAACTTCTTCAAAGGTTGCATCAGTTTAGGTGAGGGCTCACTTTCACTATGGCATCTTATGATCCACTTATAATTAGACAAGATAAAGGTGTGCTTGGAAAAAAACAAAATAGAAACCGGCTGTCTTTCAAATTAACCTGTAGTCTGTATATCTCACACAAACTATTACTAATCTATTCAAAAAAGTTAAGACGACCAAAAATGATCCACAGGCCACTGGTAAAGAGACTGATGACTGACGATACTGACATGTAGGTGACCTATAAATGGTTTCTTTCCCAAATTTGTAATTTGGCAAGAAACAGATATAAATTACAAATTTGGGTGTGGGGGCCTAGGTGATGCAGAGAGAGATGTCCCTAAGGCCAAAGTGAGACAAAGAAGCATTTGTAACATATTTCAGGTCTAGCCCAAACTAACATGTGTTTGTGAAGTTATCCGTATTTATTCGTAAAAATTTGTGATTATATAATTCTAATGTATGTATAAATCCTTTTTTTTTGAAAATCAAATCACTACATGTGATTCCATAGAAAGTTATTGAAAAATGCAAGTAGGTTTTCCCAAAAGGAAGTGTTGGCCATCTGAAAAAGAGGCAGGCAGATAACAAAGGCAGGGCTACTTGTTCAGATATTAAAACATCCCAGAAAAAAGCCACACCTTTTTCTTTATGTAGAAACACAGGGGCACTTTCTAACTGAACTCACGTACCAACCTGGGGCTTCAATAATAGGTATTAACAAACAGAACTATTTCTCTGTGAGCCATTAGTTTTAAGCAGCTTTTGGAATTTGTTGTAATTTACTTAGTCATCTGCATATTCACCTGATGTACTTAGCTGTGTTGCTCCTGAACACACTATACCTGGTAGGTAAATTCAGTCGTGGCTGTGCTTATTAGGGAAGGCATTGTAGAGATTAAACTTTCAAAGATGTCAGCAACCTTGCAGATTTGAGATCACAAGTATCTACAATGCAGAACATCTCAACAAAATCTTCCAATCAGAGCAGACCTGTGTTGACAGCTCTCCCCACAGCAGACATCAGATTTAATAGGACAATTTCCAGCTTAAAGGTTGAGTGTTAACCTGAAAATGCACCATATCTAAAGAAACGCCATTTCAAATTACATGAAAATGAATTCCAGAATTCTTCATGACTTTTATGGTTGAGGGCTCAGTCTTACTTATCAAGGTTTTATACTATACATTATTACCAACATGTTGAAATGTTTTCCTGTTTATTATCACTTTGTATCTGAATTTATTGTACTCTAGTTCTCTTTTCATGGACAGTTGATGGAGTCAAAGAAAAGTTCTCTTATACAGGTCGAGAGAGAGTGTGTCCCTTTACATTTTTATGGAAACTCAGATTTACTTTCATACCCTCATGTTCTATATATAGAAGGTGAAAATACATTAGGCTTCAGATAAGACACTATTGAACGTTCTCTGATAACGGTAAATGCCATCCACAAAGTGCCTGTCAGACAGCTATATAATCAATGGACAAAATTTTAGGAAATTCACAGCATGAAAAAAGGTAAAGGAATTTCAATGCAACTAGCAAAGACTTAAAGGCATCCAAATCTTCCAGTTTTGTAAATTAGAAAGGTACATAAAGGTTTTCTCATGGAGAGAGAGAAAAACATGTTTGATTATATACTTTCTCACATTCAAGCTTCCAGAGGTTGGTTTAATGAACTCTGCCATTCTCAAGGGCTTCCCCAACATATTTCTCTTGTTTTCATCCTTCCAGTGTTTCTCTAATGCTAGGGCACAGATTCCAAGGGCCCCAGGTAGAACATAAAAGGGAGATTTAGCAAAATCATAGCACCTGATAGGTCCTTCCAGCAGGGGTGATTTAGGGCAAAACTATGAGGCATGTGCAATCAGCCAGGCCTCTCTTTTCCTTTTGGGTTTCATCCATTCCTCCCTAATAAGCTGCCTCCTGTCTATTTGCAGCCCTGGAGAAGATTCCTCACCTTCCACTAATTAATTTTCTAATAGCATTTATAGGCAATACTTACTTTTTATTTCCTGAGACATCTCTTATTTCTAAGATAATGATTTTTACACTGTATTAAAGTGTAGAAGCTATTTTGGAGACCTTGATTCTTTCTGACTTCTCTGACTTCAAAATAATTTCCCACCATCTTTGCAGGTCATCCGGATATTTAGCTAGTAAAGCCAAATGGGAAAAGCATGGGCTGCGGGGCCAGAGAGAGAGAGATCTGGAATCAAATGCCATTTTGTAATTCACTAGGTATGTGCCATTGGGAAGGAGCTTTAATATTTGAGGGTCTTGGTTTCCTCATCCATGAACTGCAGATAATGCTATTGGCAGGATTGTGGGCTAAAGCTCTATTAGATACATTTGCATTTGTATGAATAGACCATGCCACCACAGCCCTTTTTAAAAGGTGCCTTCTCTCTTGATTCTAACACACAGCTAGATTTGATACAAGTTATCTTGACCCACAGCCAAAGTGATAGAACCATGTGGAAATCTGATCCAAAATCTGTGCTACTGACTATCCACATGAGTCTGACTCTTTGTTTACTTCACTGTGCATCGCAACTGAACATTTTCAATTGGACTCCAAGGAGTCACAGCAAACATGAGCCACTGGTGACATGGAAGATAGAAACCAGGAGGCTCTGAGAAATATCATCTCAGAGAGAGGTGGGAAAACAAAACAATGTGTGGAGAGAAGATGGAGTGGGATCATGCAACCTCATGAGAGCTGACTTGCTTCTTGCCCTTGAATATCTAAGAGTTTGTCCTGACAATTAAACACATACCATAGAATCTAGCTTGAATGGGTTTCTTGAGCTACCCTGGAGAAAAACCCCTGGATCCTGCTGAGGTGCAGCATGGCATGTGAGATCTATTATGATTCCTACTCAGGCCCGCCAGCTGTGGCTTTCTCCATAGCCCAGAAAAGACTCGATGCATATTCAGGAAGAAAAGATTCTATTTTCTCATGAGTTTTCTAAGCATATTCACAAATAGTGGAAAGTAGTCTCTTGGTTTATTTTGTTGGTGGCTGGTAAGTTCCAATTGTCTTCAAACATTGTCTTCTTATTTTGTCTCATCTCTTAAATGTCATTCTTCCTCACACTTGTTCATGTCTCTGGAGTCTGGGCCACATGATAAATTGTGTTTTACAAAATCACATGGTCTCACTAGTTCTTCAAGACAGTTCTCTGCAAAATCATGCCTTCTACTGGGTCCCAGCTGTCTCCTTACGGCTGATGTTGATAACTGGAAAATCTACCCTAAACATGGTCAGGGAAAAATTGCTTTTCCCAGCGTTGGGCACAGGACCCTTATCTTAACCAAGAATCTCTGTAACGGCTTGAACAAACGTAGAGAGTTTTTTGGGCTTTTTTTATTTTTAGGATACTTTTTCTGTCCTCCTTCCCAGCCCTCTACTGTAGCCTCCATTCCCTGATAGAATTAACTCTGAAAGTGTCCTCTCTACAGTCCATCTGCTAGAAGGGGAAAAAATTGTGGAATCTTAAGTATGAACCACCGGGCATACATAATATAGTTGTTCTTCACAACAATTTTCCTGAGGTAGAGATTTTTAGTCCCATTTTACCTATGCAGCCACTGAGGCCCCAGAGAAGAGGAAGAGAAAGTACAAATCCTAACAGCAGTGAACAAACAGGGATTCAGTATTTTGGGCTTGCCATAGTTTAACTCTCCACACCCATCTGGGTGGTGGGACAATGAAGAGGTTGCAGGAGACAATGGAGGGTGGTGGGGCTGGGCAAAACCCAAATTCATAGATAGAAACATAGTCCCATTTGTAAAAAGGCCAAGCATGACCCCTTACACTGGGAGCACACAGTACACTGTGGCTATTTATTATCATCTTTTTCAAAATTGTACTTCAAGAAATTGTCCACATTGCCACTTACTGTGGATTCCATGAGGTCCTATGGGAGGATTCAGCAGGGCCATGAAAATTGTTTCTCTGGGTGAATTTTTATACTTCCGTTTACATCTTTTCATTATCTTTTTCTTACAATTGTTTTTTGATTATTAAACAATGTAATAGGTACATTATTGACCTATGTCATTTAAATCTTTAACATTTAAGCCACAGTATTTTACTATTTGTCCTACAATAAGTAAAGAGGATAGAGCTGAGTACCACATATTCTTATTAATGTTTCATTAGGAGTTGTTATGGAATGAAATGCAGGATTATCAAGGAGTGATGATGTCCTGGAACATGACTGCATGGCTATTTTCTTACAATGAAATATTATTTAAACTCTTTAACTCACATACCAAAAGTGGTCTCCATAAACAGCTTGGCAGAGGCCAGAATACTTTTCATTTTAACTGTTCATTGAAAGCAAGAAACATCTTGCCAGTGTGTTTAGTCAGGCAGTGGGGCTTGAGAGAGCCAGAAAAGCAGGATAAAGGAAAATAGCTGAGAAAAACTACAATATACGTATTCATATGTATCAAATACAACACTCAGAGCTGAAAAAAATGTAGGTAATTTTGAACATCAGGACTGTAATAACCATATCCTCTGAGCTCTGGAGGATAAAGGAGCATAATGCTTACTTTTCTCCTAAAAGTGATTTTTTGTGGTTTTGATTGTAGTAGAATTTTTCCCCACCTTTCAGAGTTTTTTAAGGGTTACTATGTAACCCTGGGCAGATGATGGTCAGGCTCTGCAGAAACTTGCATTCAGTAGGGTTTCTGGGAAAATGATAATTATCCTTGTAGTATACGCATGTACACACACGCATAAGTTATATGTTTTCAGAATAATTTGAAATGTGTTAATTGCATTTGGAAAATGTATAGAGTAAATTTTTTAAAACTTCTATTTTCTGAGTGCATTCAAGAAACAAAATACAAGTGCAAACATTACGTAATTTTAAGATACTGTTCAAAATGCATTAAGAAAATATGTTCATAATTAAGAAATGAGTGACTTCATACATGTGAACTTTTGATGGTTAAAACTGCTTAGAGATAAAACTCAGAAAATAGAGCTATACCCAAAGATGTATACCCACCAGTTTCCAAATGACAACAAAATGAAATTGCAAGAAAACTTTCATTTAAGGAAGTGAAAAGCAGTATTCATCACCATGTTACTCTTTCTGTTTTCTGAGCTATAATTTTTTTTTCAGCATAGAAGAATGATCAGAAAGAAATAGAAAAATGAGCTCTCTGGAGAAAGATGATATTTTCTCTGAATGACAAATCTTTTAGTATATTCACCAATGCTTTTTGGATTAGTGAGAAACTTTAAAATCAGAATTTTATGATAAATCTTGAAGTTTTCCCATTACATCCACAGATGTGCTGAAAGAACTCAGTAGGATAATGTACATAAGATGCTTACTACAATAAAAAGTCTTTTTACCCCCAGAATAAAAGCCATCTTTTTTTTCATCCATGTGTGTTTTCAGTGTAGAGGTGTGGGGAAATTTAACCTGGGATTTTAGGAATTGTGCCATGGAAGAATCAGAAAAAACAGCTATTCACCTGCTGATATAAATCCTGTAGGGAAGATACTTGCAGCCTAGAAGGCCTTTTCCATGGTATCAAGTTCTCAGAGAAGGAAGCATGAACAAAGTTCCCCATAGCTGCCCCTGCTTTACGGCCCCATTCCATCACTTCCCTTTGCTTTACTTTGCAGCTACAACATGGTTTCCATTCCACCCCTTTCCACACCCCTGGCTTCTCTTATCCACCTTATTAACTCACACTCACCCAGCTGAAATATTTTCTTTTGTGGAGACTTCCCAAATTCTCCACGTAGTTGGTTCTTCTCTATTCTCTAGGCTTATCGTACTCTGAGACTTGGGAGCGTATCTCTACTGTAATACTTACTGGGTTGTATTTAATTCATCTGTTAAAGGCTTTGCCTTCCCCACCAGACCTTGAGCACCTCAGTGGAAAAGGACCCAATTCATTTTCGGAACTATGTCAGTGCCTACCTACTACAATGCTAGAGTATCATGGCATTCAATACATGTTGGATCAAGTAAGGAATGAATGCTGTGGCATTTTAAATATCAAGGCTGACTTGCACAATTATCTAACATATATATCTATTAGAAAATGAAGCTGTTCCCTCTTAACAGGTTGCCTGCAAATATACCTGATTTTTGATCTGTACATACTGAAAATGCATGATGCTACCCATTATTCTTTTTGCATCTACTTTGTTCACTTTCCCCCATGATATGTGTACTGTGTATTTTTCTGGGTCACTGGGCATCAGGAACCCTGCCAAACTAGCTATATATAATAGTCTGATTCCAAGAGTAGGTAGACACCTGCATATATTCACTTAAACATATGTCTTAAGTATGAAACTTAAACATAATCTTGTTTATTTTGTGAACTTCTTAAAAAGAGAACACAGATTTCCCCTCCAAGCCTTATAAATGCTCTGCATCATATCTTTTGGTGTGCTGTTCACTCAGATTGGTCACCTATCCCAAATTTGCTCTAGCGTGCTTCAAAGCTGCAAGGTTTCAGACAGGAGTATTAGCATTCTAGTTACTGACAGAACAAAAGGCCTGCAAATACTCGTGCATTTATACACTTTCCTTCCTTCAAATGCTTTCTGATAATGCCAAAGAGGCCTGTCATTGTCTAGTAATAGAATTAACTTTGGCTGCAAAACACAGAAGAAAGAACTTTTCGGGTAATTGCTCTATTGAAGTAACTTTACAGTTTATAGTCTGTGGCCTCTGAGGTTTTTAAAGTTAATTGTATGGCATAAGTGTACTGCAAGTTCAATAAGTATAGTAAATAAGTAAGTAAATGCATGACCGAATGTACCAGCCTTTAGATGTGATCAATAGTATTGCTTTGATTCAATTTTCAGAGATTTCTAAAACAAAACAAAAACTTTACCCAAGTTCATAAATTACGTTCTGTATGAAGATCTTGAAGCCATAGAATTTTGCATGGAGGGAGAGAATTATTTCTATCCTCTGCAAAACTTCAGCTAAGAATGGGTTCTGAAATTCTTGACAGAATGTTTCATTATTAGCTCTTTAGAATCAGATAAAGAAATTCAGGCTGAATCAGTGCAAATGTGAAACTGTAGCTGGAAAGCAATTGATTTATTCTGAGACCACTATATATTACTAGAGGAGTGGAAGTAAGAACTCATCATGGTTTGATCACTACCAGGCTGTTGGATGTTTTGGGTAATGGTTCGGAGGAATGGAAAGCTCCTCCTCATCCCTCAGGTGCTGGGGGCTTTGGTTTCATATAAGCCTCCTATGCTTAGAGTTCTCTTGACTTAGTAAATAGATTTTCCTCACGACTCAGGGGGATACACTCTCCGCTCAGGAGCAGAGCTGTCCCTGTAAATGAAGTGAACTAAGACCCAGCTTATTTGGACTCAGCTCAGCTGACTCCAGGCTTTGCATGCAAAAGGAAATTCAGATACAATTTATCCACTGTAACTCATATCTGTCAAGATCTTCTAGACCCTCAGCTCCCTGATAATACAAAAGATACATGGCTTATCACCAATTTTCAATCTCTGCTGTCTTCAAAACCTTTACAAGCAAATCAGCTTGAGCCATCAATTATCTTATAGTTATGCTCAACATAACACAATGCAGAAATGTGTCATGAGCTGAAAATGGCTTTAAAGGAATTAATGCATTTCTTTTGTTAGACATGTTGATGCAACTTTACTACATGGCAAGAATTGATGAGATAACTTTTTTTCATAATTTTTTACACTCCAAAATAAATAAATGTTCCAAAGTAGCTTGTTAAAAGTAGATGGATGGGCAGAGAAATAGGCACTAATTTTGGAACTAGATGAAGGTTCTATTCTTCTCCATAGTTTCTTTTCTCAGCTTGCCCACAAACTAGCATCTTTGGGCAAATCTCTTAGCTACCTTTTGTGCACCTATCCCTGAATAAGAAGATTTATTGTGATTCTAAAATCAATCCTCTGAGGACCTAATTGTATGATGTCACAAGGGAAACAGTAAACATGGCAATTTTTAAATTTTGTCCTTGCTGACATAACTTTGTAACATGTTATAAGACAGAAGTGTACCAAGTTATTTGGACAATACAAATTTTCCTGTGGACAAAAAAAAAACAACAAATTTTTAATTGACTGCCATTCTTAAGTTAAAACAAATTAAATATATTGGTAAGTTAGTATATTTCATTGATTCCTTTGTGTGGAAATCTCACCAGAAAAGCAGTCTCAAAATGTGGCTGGCTGAAATGTGGCGATTACTAGAGAGACTCGAATGTTTACTGGGTGGAAAGTGAACTCCTCTTTCAAAGGTCCTAGGGCAGAAAGACTCTGGAAATTGTGTTTGTGGTCCCTTGTGACTCTTAAAGGTCCTGCAGAAATCAGTGGAGACCCTGACTAGATTCTCAGTCTAAAAGCCAGCGATGTTTCGGAAGGGCAGCTACTTCTAAATACTCCTTTTGTAATTTAATAAAGTTTTGAATTTTGACCTCTTAGTTGGTTTCTGAAGACTTGTTCTCTAGTTTGCTACTTTCCTGCAAAAACCCTCTTCTATTACTGTGCCTCCATGTATGTTGTCCATTAAGTAAGCAGAAGTTGAAGGACTGCTTTTAGGACTTTTAAATCTGCAGGGATGGGATTACATCACTACAATGGTGCAGGGGAGTGTGGGTACACAGGTCTGGGGCAGAGACAGCTAGAATGTTCCTCTTCATGACTTTTGAGTTGCTGGGGGATGTTGTTTCTAAAACTACAGAGATCTGGATAGATTCTAAAAATCAATTCAAAGATAGAGTGGCTACATTCCTCAGGCCATACTCCCTTCTCAGGTCACTGGGCCCTGAGCCTGCTCTCTTTAAGGTCATCAAGGACCCTTTGTTTGATTAAAGTTGTTGCCCTTTGCCAAACTTCTCAACAAGTTACTGTCTTTATTGATGACCGAACTTTGCAAAGTAAGCAAAAGATTCCACCTCCAACTGCTGCTAATTACCCAATAGTTTCTGAAATTTCTCAGATGCCAATAGCACTTCCTCCCTTTTTCTCGCATATGTTAATCATTCAGTAAGATTAATGACTTATCACTCCGATTTCAGCAGTAGAGCAAATATTAGCCCAATTGCTTAGAGCAATACAGGATCTGAACAGCAACAGAGAGATTTACCTGAAGCTTCAAGGAACAGTTTCTTGAGGTAAATCAACAATTCCCTAATTGGGTTACAGCGATCAGATGTACCCACAAGGGCTGACTTTGCCAGTTAGGGATCGGAAAGAGAAATTTCCTATGATAAATGCAATTAAAATTTATACTGAGAGGTAGAAAAGGAAATCTAAAGGAGAGGCAGCTCAATCTTTTGAATTAGAGCTGAATTATGAAACAGAGTTGCTACAACCTTTCTCAAGCATTTTTATTCACTCTTTCTCTGGCCCTGGGGCACCCTTCTCCTTGATGTACCCATCTATTAAGGTAAAATTAATTAATCCTGCTAATGACATAAAATGTTGTTCCCTGAAGTGCTAAGGTGGCATGGAAATATAGTGCTTAAAATCCTTTGGAATTCAGCTTGATGAGGAAGGTTCTCCATTATAATTACAGTAAGCTACTTTCTAGTTAAAGCTTAAAAGCCAAAGTGAGGAATCAGTATTTAAAACAAACCACACTGGTTCTTGGTGGAGTGGCTACAACCTTCCTGTTATACTGGAAGCTTTTGAAACTATTTCCTGGGAAATAATAGCCAAAATTTATGTGCCAGACACTGTTGGGAAAAGCATATATGTTGACTTATTTAAGATGCATTACAACCTTTTGAATTAGATACAATTATTATCTCCAATTTATAGATGAGGAAACTTAGAGAAAGGTGAGCCAGTTTGCCCATGAACCAGCAAAGCTGGGGCTTGAGCTTGTTTTGCATCATCAAGCTATAGCATCTCTTTATAAGTCTCTTTGAAACCTTGTTAGGAGTACACTGGAATATAAAGACAGCATGGTTGAAGAGTAATGGGTAGGAAATGAAGACAAGAAAGTGGCTCAGTCTTCATCTCTTCCCCTTGCTGGTCCCCCAATTCAAAATTCTTTGATCATCTACTGGATGCTAAGTGTGATGCTAGGTGATGGAGTATTCTTTGCCCTTAGGCTTACAGTATGGTGGGAAACAAAGAAATACATAACAAAGGAAATAAAAAAATATGTATATATAAGTATATGATGGTATACGATATAAATGGGGTGAAAGAAATAATTATGAAGCAAATAGAACAAGGCACAGACCCGTTTCCATAAGGTGGTCAAGGTGGGCTTCTCTGAGGAGGTAGCAGTGGAGCTAAGACTGAAGGGTGAGGAATGAGTAACCATGAGAAGTTTGGAGATGGGGATGGAGAGTGGAGGGAAGAGGGTGTTATGTGCAGAGAGAACACATGTGCAAGGGCTTGAGAAGGAAAGGCGCTGGTCCCTATCTGAATAAATGAAGGACAGCCAGCATTGTTTTGTCTTAGGGACAAAATTGGCTCTTTTTAGATGTTACTGGAGCTGAAGTATTTACTTAAGATGCCTCTTTAACATGAGGAATGTTTTACGATTTTTATTAGTTTTGTTAGAAAGATTGCAAAGATGGAATTTTAAAATCATTGTGTACATTAGAGGGAAAGTTGAGGGGCATCTGTGTGGTATCTGCCTTGGGCTGAGGGGTGCTCCCGCGGTCTGCAGGCATGCCGATGGACAGGCTGATGCAGAAAGGCAAGGGGCATTTCATTAAGGCAAACGGTCAGCTTCCTAGTCACACTGTGAAAGACCCAGAGGGGCCGGATCGTACCAAATGAGCATCTGGATGAGACTGTGTTCCCTTGAATCTCAGACATCTCCCGAGACCCCACTGGACTCTTTGGAAAACAGATTAGATTATTGTGTATTTTGACTCCTTATTTCAGAAAGGAGTTTCCATCCCCAAATAGGAAAAAAATTAACCTGTCTCTATCAGTTCCAAAAAAGAATCAGTAGAGGGCCTTGGAAATCTTATATTTTTCTCTAAACCTGTAGACTTTTTTTCTCTAAATTCTTACTGCAAACTCTTTCAACTTCCCTTTGGATGCCATTTGACCTTTTTCTGTGAGACAAATGGATCATGAAGCTCAGGTTAGCAAGGATTAGCAGGAGCGATAAGCCACCCTTTAACTGAGGTATTTTCCAGAAACAGACCTTTGAAAAAGTAGAGACAATTTTCCTTCTCAAAAAGTCTGCCCCAGGACAATTTCCTTTGATGTTCTTTTTGGAGCTAACGTTGGGAATCTCAAAGGGCTTGTTATGTATATATGTGTGCACACATGCACATACACACACACACACACACACACACACACACACACACACACACAGAGTTGGATTAAACACTCAGGTGCAGTAGGAGACTCAGGAAAAGTAGAGATGGAGAAACACATTTAGACTAAAAATGTATGGAAGCCCCAAAAGAGAGGCAAAAGAAAAGGTTGGCAAGATTCAGAAAGAAGAGATGAGCGGCTCACCACACTGGCACATTGTACAGTCCGTATTCACAAATCAGTTTAGCTCTTGGAGAACACAACCTTGTTTGGAAATGTCACTGGGTAGGGCTTCTTTTCCTCTTTATCACTGATCATCCTGTTTCTTTCATCTTCTACAGTAATAAAAACTGTTTCTATGCAGCATATGCCCTTCATGCCTCCTTTTCCACTGGCATGGCACTCAAGAGTTCAGAAGCACAGGCTTTGGTCTCAGACTGGGTTCAGCCTTGGCCCCACCACTGCCTTTGCCTCTTCCAACTACTAACTTCTGTAAATCATCTGTAATATGAATGATTTTGACCAGTGTTTCTCAAGTTTTGGTGGCGAGCTAATAGAGGACACAGAGGTCAAGCATAGTAAAGGAAGACAGGGCCTCTGGGTATTTGTATTTTCATCAGGTTCCCCAGGCGATCTTGAGACTCACCAAAGTTTGAGAACCACTGATTTTGGAGATTAAAGATGAGTTAATGTAACAAGCACCGGGCCACCTATAATTGTTTCCTAAGTAGGATTATGTTGTAAAATGAAAAAGTGTCCTGTCTTTGGAGTCCAAGACCTAAATTCCTATATGGGTTCTACTGCCTACTAACTATGGGAGTTTGGTGAAGTCACTTAACTTGTGTGACCTACGTGTCCTCATTTGTTAATTAGGGATAATGATGCCGACATTAAGGGGTCATGGGCTTAATGAGACAAAGTGGCTCACAGAAGGTGATTAATAGATGTTAAGTGAAGTAGAATATCTTCCTATGTTTGAATTTTTTTACTTATTTAGGACCTTCTAGGCACAAAACTCATGTGGATTTGACTCCATAAAAACTCTCTGAAGACTTTTCTGATAAATTACATATTTCTTGAATGTAAGAATTAAGTGTATGACTACCACTGCATTTACCCACAGCACTTAGTAAAATTTTTGATACAAAATTCTTCGATTACATACCACATAGTTCCTGTAATGCCCTCACTTGAAAACCCCTGTTCATTTGGTGCATCCATTTGATAACCTGAGTTGACTTCCCTGAAGGACTGAGGAAATATTTTGTTTTACTGGGTTAGAAGTTACATTTATTGACTATGTTCAAATCCTTTTAACTTATGACCAAAATCCTAGCTAATTGCAAACATGGATCACAGTTATTGGACTCTGCTTTCCAGTTAAGCCATTCTCTCATTATTTAATGCCAAAAAAACCCCTTATCATTTAGTTAAAAGATTTTGTTAGACTCCAGAATGTCTGACAGTGAACAATAATTTTATTGTGTATTAGTCGTTATGATTACGATGGTGATTTTAAAGTGATTTTTCATAAAAAGATGACTCCGTAGGGTTATACAAGTAACAGAGAAGCAAGCTCAGTGTAGCCTCTGCTCTAGCCCGTACAAAGAAGGAAGCAGCTGGGGGTGGATGAATGAAAGCCAGAGAAAACACACAGAGGCATCCACACTGGCCACCCTGCTCGAACCAGCCCACCTCCAGTCAGCAAAAAGGAAGCCCCAAGCCTGAGTGGGGAAGAGCCTTGGAATAAGGCATGTGTTTCTCTGGTCTTCCTTTTTGTTCTCTGACTTCTGAGGGGGCTCTGTTGGAGACCACAGAGCCCACATCCCTCTCCTTCATTTCCACACCCACGGCTTTCTCTTATTTTCTCATTCCTTTCCCTTCCTTTTTCTCCCCCTCTTCTCTCTGATCTTGTTTTTCCTGCAGTGAATGAGGTCATGAGGGAAGAGTTTTACTAGATGCTCCCTGTGAAGACTTCCCCTTTTCTCCTCCACAAACACCCGTTGTAAGGGTTAAGTGTGGATGATAACGTCATTTGACACCAATTCAAATTCCTCCATGCTCTACCAAGAAGGCAAACGTGATGTAGAGACACTTAGTAGAAAAATATATAATGTAACTTCAGACTTTCCTTCAATCTTTCCAAAGATTTCTTGATTAAGATGGCCGGAAGGATAACATTAATCTCCTGAATTTCAAAAATTTAACAGTGATCACCTGTGGTTTGCAAGGCAATGCTTACACTCATTTATGTTTTGAAGGTGTTACTTTTTCCTAATGCACGGAAACAGATTACACTGCTCACAGGGCAAAAACCTCACATAAAATCCTCAGTAAAAGGGCAAGTGATCAGAGATCAACGTAGGTGTGTCCATGTTTTTACACTACACTTAGGGCATTAAAAGAAGCAAGTGCTGTCATCCTTTGGGCCACATTCAACTGTTTTTTGCTTTTAAAGGTGTCATTTGCAATTAAAAAGTCTCTTTGGGGATGGAGCATAGGCATTGTTTTTAAAGCTCCCAGGTGATTCTAAATGTGCAGCCAGAGTGAAGACATATTGTTTGCAAGGAAGGTAGAAGGCCCAGGAGAGTCTTCCTTGAATTTCTCAGGACAAAATAGAGCCCCTGCCCCAGCCTGCTGGTCCCTTTCTATCTCATCATTCTGTTGTATTACTTTTCTCATAGCATTAAATACCATTGAAATGACCTTTATATACTTGTGTGTTATGTGTATGGCTGCTCTCCTATCTCAGGAATGTAAGCTCCACTCAACTGACAACTACATTTGGCACAAAGTAGTTGTTCTATTATCAAATAAATGAATTTAAATCCATTAAACATCAGCTTTCTCCTCTTAAAAGGAGCACAATACTTCGCCTACCCTGACACGTTGCTGTCACGATTCAATGAAATCATGTCCACGTGACCTGATACGGATAGTGTGAGATGCCAAGAAATGTCATTCTTATTACTCTAAGACACTATCCAACCAGAAATGTTTCCTCAAATAGCTCCTGGCTCGAAATTTCCAACATTCCATTCCTTTATTTAGCTTTCTGCTGGCTATTGTTAAAATGTAATTGCTTACCTGAGTGAAATAATGTATTAGATGAGCTCTTGTTGCTTAGCGACCATAAGCAACGCTAAAATACAGAACAAGGTAACTTTGAATGAAATTTAAAATCGAGGGAGATTCTGTACTACTCAGGCAAAGCAGCCCTAGTTAGCAGGAAAAACTGGCTGTGGGGAGAGAGAGAGGATTAGAAAGGAGTCAGAATCTTGAGGACACTGGGTTCCAGTGAGACCAGAAAAGGGAGAAGAAGCATCTAAGAGAAAGACTTTGCTGTTTCCAACCTGGGAAGATCTAGAGTGGAACAGTTACGGTTGGTTAGTCAGCATCAGTTAAGTTCCTGTGGGCTTAAATGATGGCCAGATTGTCTATCATTGAATATTTAGGACAACTCTTTTTTTTTAAATTAAAGTATCATTGATACACAATCTTATGATGGTTTCATATAAGCAACACTGTGGTTTTAACACTCACCCATATTATCAAGTCCTCACCCCCTCTACTGCAGTCACTGTCTATCAGCGTAGAAAGATGCTATAGAGTCATTACTTCTCCATGCTGTACTGCCTTATTGTGACTGCGAATTATAGTGCCCCTTAATCCCCCTCTCCCTCCCCACTTGCCCTCCCCACCTCCTTCCCTTTGGTAACCACTCTTCCCTTCTTGCAATTTGTGAGTCTGTTGCTGTTTTGTTCCTTCAGTTTTGCTTTGTTGTTATACCCCACAAATGAGTGAAGTCATTTGATACTTGTCTTTCTCTGCCTGGCTTATTTCACTGAGCATAATACCCTCCAGCTCCATCCATGTTGTTGCAAATGGTAGGATTTCTTTTCTTTTTATGGCTGAATAATATCTCATTATGTATATATACCATATCTTCTTTATCCATTTATCTATTAATGGACTTACAGGTTGCTTCCATATCTTGGCTATTGTAAATAGTGCAGTGATAAACACAGGGGTGCATGTCTTTTCGAATCAGGTATCTTGTTTTCTTTGGATAAATTAGGACAACTCTTGATATATTGTTATCCTGGTTTTTGAAAAGGGAAAATGTTAGTTCACAGCTTAGACTTTTCTAGGTAGTTCACAGGTGTAAAGTTCCCAGGGAAGCAGCAAAAGTACAGTGGTAAGGGTTCTGCATCTGTGGAGGGGCGGGCATGGTCAGAAACCAGCTCAAACATGCAGCAGCCACAGGGGCTCGGGCAGGTTACTTACATGTCCACACATCAGTTTCCTTCTCTGGAAAACAGGGATACAAATATTCTTAACTACAATCTAGGGTTTTTATGATTAAATGCAGTACAATTTAAAAGCACTAAGAACATTGGAATGGAGTGGATACCACCCAATCATATATAAGGGGGCAGAGCTAGTGATTGAGGACCCCCGAACTATTTAAAGCTATTAAAAGTTATATATATATATCTTAATGGATTTTCATACATTGAACATATTCATGTAACCAGCAGAATATTACCAGCACCCAAAGCTGCCTTCATGATTCCTTCTTGTCACATCATGCCTCCACCCCCAGGGTAACCAATAGTCTGACTTCTAACACAGAATAGCCTTTCCTGTTTTAGGAATTTACATAAAAGGAGTAATGCAATGTGTAACATTTTGTGTCAGGCTGTTTCATTAAACGTTATATTTATGAGATTCATTCATATCACTGTGCATAGATAAAAATCCTTAATTCTCACTGCTGTAGGGTATTCCATTTATGAACTTACTGCAACTTATATATCCAATTACTGTTGCTAGGCATTTGAGGAGTTTCTGGATTTAAGCTATTGCCAACAGTACTGCTATGAACATCCTGCCAACACTCTTTGGTGAACATGTGTAACAGCTTTTTATTTGTTATATACCTATCAGTGGAATCTTTGGCTCAGAAGGTCTAAAGATAGGTCAGCTTTAGAATATGCAGTAAAACAAAAAAATCATTGTACAATAAATACTCCCATCAGTGGTGTCAGGAAATTCCACTTTTTCTTTTTCATTGTAGCTATTCTGGAAGGTATAGAGCGAGGGTTATCTCAGCATAGGTTTCTTTGCCTGTCCTTAATGGCTGATGAAATTGAGCACCTGTTTATTGGAGTTTGGGTATCTTCTTTTGGGAAGTAATGCCAAGATATAAACTTAGGGTTTTCTAGGTCAAAAACCCCTGTGCTCTCCTTAGATCCCCGTTAAAAAACAAAAAACAAAAAACAAAAAAACCCCCCCCAAAACACTGCCTCCCTCCAAAGCTTTTCAGAGAATTACAAGTCCTAATTTAGAAACCAAGGGTATTTACTATTTTTATTTCGTATTCACTTTCTCTTCTTTTATAGTTTAGAGAATTACCTTCTGGTTAATGGAGGGGAGAAATGGGGTCTCCCACAAAAGACATATTTGCTCTTCTTTTTGTTACCATTCAAAGTGGGATTAAAAATTATCTCGGCTATACAGGCCAGCTCCGAGCTCAGGGGAGGGGGAAGAGGCAGATGATAAGGGAAGCTGACCTACTTCTGGAGGCTCCACGACACCATTTTTAGTAACTGCGAGGTGCTTTCCCAACATTTATATCTGCAACTGAGCCAGGCATGTGAGTGGGGAGAAAAGTTGGCTGTATGTGTGAGAATAATGATAGCCCAGAAAGCCTGGGAGTATTTGGTATCGCACTGAATGACTGTAATTTTGGGGTGTTTTACTTTCACTGTTAACACATACAGGTGTACCTAAGTTTCCTGAACTTCCTCCAGAGGTTTTTGCAGGGCAAAGAAACTTACTTTTATAAGATACGTCACTTGCAAAACACTTTAGTTGTTCCTGCTTTTCTTTATCTTTATAAGAATACACAGGAATACCACCCCGTTTCTTAGCATAACATGATTTCATAAACAACAGTATCATCCAGGATACTGCTCTTACATTTTTCCTACCTTCAAAGCCATTTTTTTTTGCCTTTCATATAGAACACTAAACTGCTCTTCATTCTTAAAAAAAGGGGGTTTCAGCAAATGAACAGATCTTGCCTTATGTTCAAATCATATATAGTTTTTCTCCTTTAGGATTTGAGAGAACCTTCTTTCTCAAGAGACTTTCTCAAATATAAATTATTTAAGAAAATTTTTTTTCTTTTAGCTTAGGAAAGTTGAGTAAGGATTGAAATACATTCTCAGTCACCTATGTCAATCTGAACATTGCTGAAAACAAAATATACTTCAATGGTTCCAACTATATGCATTCAGCCCTATTCTGACCTTTTCTTGTCTTTCTCTGTTATGAGAAAAACAAAGAGCCCTTTGATGACTGTAATAGGTTTCTGGAGTGTAACATGGCTCTGGTTTGGGTACATCTATAAAGAATTGAGACTGTGACTACCAGTCTGGGTTAACAACTGCAGAGTCCATCTTCAAAAACATGCCTTGGGTGGTAGAAACTATTAAATAAACATCACCCTCATTAGGAATTGAGAAGCAGTGAACAGAATTTCCGCTCTTCCCAGCTGTTGGTATTCTGGTTACCATTCATGGTAGGTGGCCAACCCCAAAAGTAGCCCCTGCTCCTGGCGGACTCACATGAATCGGACCTGGAGTCACACTTGACATGGATTTTCCTGAGCCACTTAAACCATTTGCCAGGAGTCGTAATTAGTGTAGGAAGATGCTAAATTTTTTTGTTTCAAAGGTTTGAGCATACTGTCTTACCATAGACAAACCTGCTGTCTTGCTGATCCTGGAATTTTTCTCTCCTTTGTGTTTTTAGGGAGAGAATGTATAATGCCCTCAGCTTAAATTTTCATGACATCTCCTTGACTCAGCAGTTACACTTAATTTATTTGTTCATTCAATTCAACTACATACCTAGTACCAGCTGAGCATGGAATTAAGCCCTGGACCAATAGTGATCTATAAAATAATCGTCTATGCATTCATGGAGCTCATAGGCCACTGGGGGTAAGTGCGGTGGCAATAAATAGGTGGACTATCAGATGTAGATTTTATTAGAACCTCCGTGCTTTAAAGGACATAAATTACATGGAATGATAATGAATAACAAAGGTGGGGATCTAGTTAGATCTAGTTAGTTAGAATGGTCAGGGAAAGAATTTGTGAGTTTGTAGAACTGACTAGAGGCACAGGTAGCCAGAGTGTAGCATCCAAAGGGAAGAGAAGAACAAGGTGAAATGCAGATTTATCATCACATGATAGGTGGGCAATGGTGCAAAGATAACTGCACAAAGCTATCTATCATGGTATGGCTTACTCAAAAACTGGAAAAGAGCCTACATGTCTAATGATAAGGGAATTGTTAAATAAGTTAAGGTTCATGATTACAATTTAAAATTGTTCATCCATTAAAAACAACACTGCAGGTGGATGGTAGTATTGTCCAGTGGTTCTAAACATAGATTCTCGAGCAAATCTGTGTGGGCTCACACTGAGGTTCAGCCACTCAGGAGCTGTGTGACCTTGGGCAAGTTGCATAACCTCTCTGTGCTTTAGTTATCTGTAAAATGAAAATAATCAAAGATAGTATTGTTTTGAAATTTACATGAGTTAATATATATATATATATAAAGGAATTACAAAAGTGCATATTAAGTATCTATTGACTGAGAAAGCTGGCCATGGGAAGTCTAAAATGTAAATGATACAACTATAAAAATAATAAGCCTAACATTCTTTAATACTCTTACATAAAGAGGGCAGACTATAATGGAGAATATTAACGGAGGTTATAGCTGGATGATGACTTTAATTTTCTTTTTTAATTTTCTGTATTGTTTGTATTGCATTTCTACAATTAGCCTGTGTTACTTTTATAATCAGATAAACTAATAAAGCGAGCTCCCTTTTATAAAACACATTTTTGTATTTCCATTTGCAAAACATTCCAGTGAAGTTGAAGTATATTGCTAAAGAAATCTGTGACGTGGTGGCAGTAACGGAAGGACTTCTGTTTAAGGCTATCGCCTCTTCACTCTCTCATTCAACGTTAAAAAGTGCTTCCTAATGCGCTTAGCGCTATTCCGAGCACTGAGGACACGGCGACAAATATGATGACATTTCTTCCTATAAACAGTTTATAATCCCGGTGAGATTCACAGAAAAGCAATAGGTACATAAAATCCGATGTGTGCCCAGAGCGGTCCAATATATCTGAAAGTTTTCATGGAGAGGGGGACTCATCAGGTGAGTCTTGAAAAACAGGAAGGAACAAATGGGATGGTTTAGGTGGTTGGCACAGTGTTCTGAGCAGATGCAGCATGGTTAGTGTGGAGAACCACCAAGGCTTCATGTCCCTGTGGCTGCAGGCCTAGGTAGAGGGCGGAGGTGAAACTGAAGAGGTTAGGGGAGGTAAGATACTGGAAAGTCTTCCCTGCCAGGCTAGCGAGTTCAAACTTAATCCCAAACACAATAAGTGGGGGGCCAATGAAGTATTTATAAAAAAATACAGTGATGCTCAGGTGTATGTTTAATATGAGTCTTTTTTTTTTTTAAGATGCAGGTTTCTGGAAGACATTCAACATTCTTTCATTTCTAGAGGTAGGAAGCATCTCCTTCATCTGAGACATGGGAGTCACTACCTGGCCAAGCCAAGTCTGCTTTTTCTTCCTATGACCAAGCCACAGAGCAAACCGATTCCTGTTGATGGAGTCCGTGTGAAACCTGGAAGCGCCTGGAATACTAAATGGCACTGCAGTCTGGAAGGATGCTGATGCAATTCACTTTGGCACGACTCATGAGATGTTCATACCTTGTTTACTAAGATTTGAAAAAAATGATTTGCCAGGCTCCCTGTGCAGTCATGATCTTTCTCTTAAATTGAGATGGCAAAGTCTATATAGTATTGTAATTTCTAGTAAAACCCTCTAAAGCTGTCTTAAACAATTTAGAAGTATTTACATAGCAAAATGACTTTCTTTTAAGTCATGCCACAGTGAGATGCATTTAAACTCACCGCAGAAACATGATTTGTGGCCTCAAAGAACCTTTTACAGAAATCTCTATTTGCTCTAAAAAGAGCTGTTACAAGCTCATGGTATTATTTTTCAAGTGGCTAAAACATGGGTTTGACTTGATCCATCAAACATAGGTAGGCAAGCCTCCAAAATATTTTCAGGATTTGGGCAATGTTTTAATTAAGCGCTCCTGACAGTATCTCAGAAGGAAAAAGAAGGTGGTTGAGAACAAATAAAACCAAGACCACCTAGTGTTACATTGCATGGGAATCTTTTGGAAAATGCGTGCTTTCAGGGAAGAGGATTCTTTGAATTAAAGCACTGATAATGGAGGTCATTCCACAGTTAATAGACAGACTGAAGTTAACCAAAATGAAGAGAAGAGAAAGCCGACATCATGACCTAAGAATTCACTGAAATTTGAAAAAGTCTGTTAATCTTATCCAATCTCTACAGCCTGCATCAAAGTCTTTTCTTATAGCATATCCACCTTGCTGTGTTATTTAATTTGTTTTTCAATTATTCAGCCTTCAAGGTTTCCTGATCTCTTATAGGAAAATATTCTGATTCAATCAACTTAGCTTGGGGGAAACCATTGCTAAATTTTGCATCTCAGGATTCATCCTTAGTAGATGCTTAATAAATAATTACGTTTGAATGGGTGGATAGATCGTCAATACATAATGATGATAAACTTCTTGAGTAATTTTTAGTTTGATATAAGAAACTCTAAACCACATAAGAGCAAAGAAAAAAACTGAAAGAAAAAAACAGCAGCAGACTCACAGAACCCAAGAATGGACTAACAGTTACCAAAAGGAAAGGGACTGGGGAGGATGGGTGGAAAGGGAGGGACAAGGGGGAAAAAGGGGCATTACGATTAGCAGACATAATGTTGCGGGGGCACGGGGAGGGCTGTACAACTCAGAAAAGACAAGTAGTGATTCCATAGCATCTCACTATGCTGATGGACAGTGACTGTAATGGGTAAGTGGGGGAGACCTGATGAAGTGGGGAGTTTAGTAACCATAATGTTGCACATGTAACTGTAGATTAATGATACCAAAATAAAAACAAAAAGAAACTCTAAACCAAATGATTAGGGTAATTCTTTTTTTAAAAAATGGAGTACAGTGATGGCATTCTATTAGCCTGTAAATAAGCAAATTATGGACTAGAAGAGTTTAATACAAATGTCAAAATATATATTATGCATGTCAAAGATTAAGAAAAACATAAGTATAATATTAAGAGGTAAACTAAATCTTTTAACATATATTAAAATACTCTATTCACTTTCATCCTATTATTTTGCCAGCTCTTCTCAGTGAATACACTCTATAAATCAGGCAGTATGATCAAGAATAGATCATATGATACCATTATGATCCTTTTAGAATGTGAGAAACAGGACAGAACATTAAGTGTTGTTGTTTACATAGCCTGGGGACAGTGAAACTCAGCGATAATACTTTCTCTTACAGTCTGTTCTTGAGTCTTTGCCATAACTTCCAGGGAAATATACAGATTTTGCAGACTAAAGGATGCCTTTTGGAAGGCCTGCTTGTTTTTTCCTGTTTCCTAAACCTATGACAAGTGTTGGTAATGAGGATGAAATTCTATTTAAACAAACCAACGAATAAATATTCAAAGAAGACATAACTTGTACCAGTGCATTTTAGCCTTCTAGAGTTTGTGATCAGTTGAAGAGAGTTTCCCCCTGGACCTCTGGCTGACTCTGTGCTGAAAATGGCTGCTCTGGGACAGATCAAAATACTTAAGGTCAGGAGGCTCCCTGGAATCCATGATCCAAGAACTTCTGATTCTACCTCCAGAAAATAAATGCAATGCCATGAATAGAAAAGCGCTATTCTCCTAACCATCTATGAGCCCAAGTTTCTTCCTTAACAGATTTTCTCACTGCCTTTCAACTAAGACTCTAGTATTTGATCAACTTGTGACACTAATGGAAACACATTTTTCTTCAGCAGCAAACTGATATTACTCATTTTACAGCCTGAAGCCACAGCCAGGAGGATGGTCTGACTCCTACAACTGCAATTACGTTGAATTCTTAAAGGCTGTGTTAGGGCATATCTTTATGTGTGGAATTCATAATACAGCTCTTAATAGGGACTATGGTAATGGCCAAGAAGACTTGCTAGTGAGATGTCACAAAAATTAAATGAGCAATTTCTAATAATTGCTCACACCACATAAGCAGAAGACTCTTGATGTTGGGATAAAGATAATATAGAAAATGTACAATTATACAGCTTATCTCAGAGCTATATAATTCAAATGAACTGTCATATATATTACATATAATTATATATTACATATCTTATATATATATACAATTATATTTGTAGTATATATAATTCAGGCTTTCTGATAGGCACCAGGAATTGGAGATGAATAGACATGGCTAATTTTTGGAGGAGCTTAAAGATTAAGTAGAAATTCACCTGGAAGATTGAATAAAGGAGTGAGTGGGGGGAGGGGGAAACTCTGAAGCCAGACAGACAGTTTAGCAGGTGAGCGTGCGTGCTGCGGAAATGACAATAGTTTTCTGAGGCTGCAATGAAGCAAGCCGGTGGGAGATCATTGGGTGATGGAAGCAGGAGCCAGGGGCTGAAACGCATAGTAAAACCATATGAAAAGATTTTGGACTTTATCCAGAAAAGACAGAAGAGCCACTGAAAAAGGATTTTTAAGAAGGGAAGTGAGAAAATTGCATTAAACTCATCAAAGAAGTGGTAAAGCATTCAAAGCATTTTTCTGCAACTATGCCAAGTGCTGGAAAAATGGTTTCCTACTGACCCAAATAACATAAAAATAGCCTCAAAAACAGGTGTCTCTTTCCTGGTTAAAGGGCTGTATTGACTAAAAAGGTATACTGAATGGTGGTCTACAGTCTTGAGACCCAAATGCTTCGTCCTTTATCGCTACTCAACAGAACTTCTATCATCTTTTTTCTTTTCCTTCAGTGGCGTGTTTGCTTGAGACTGGTCCACGTAATGGTGACCCAGTTTAGAAGGGATTTTGCTTTTCAGGGTCACCTAAGCAGATAAGGCTCTGATGAGAAGGCTGCAGTCAGAACTACATGGTGACTGGGGCATGGTGTCCACAGACGTTCTTTCAAAGTGAAACCTAGGTGGGTATGAACTAATCATCCCTGGGGAAGATTATTGTGGGGAATATTTTTCTTCTGGCCTCAAAAAAAAAAAGTTAAATAAGGACACAACACTATTCCCAGAAAAATCTGTGTCACTGTCAAGCATTTTAAATATTTCATCACGAGCAGATACATACTTTCTTCAGCAGCTAGGAAATGTATATTTTGAGAATCCTGAGTGTTAGGAAGCAGTTTTAGACACACTGGCCATTGATCTGCAGGTCTTAAGGGAAGTTGATGTACATATACTCTCCAAGATCCAGTGAACTGGGCAGGGACCCAAGCAAAATCCGAGGACTTAAACAAGGGAGATTGAAAAGACCAAGGGCCCAAGTGGACTGCGGGACTGCTGTGCCCAAGACCAGATCTTAACTCTGACCTTTCCTCTGCAAAGGCACCTGTCCAGAGTCAGCCTGGGAGCTCAAAGAGGAAAATCGAGGGACCATTTTCTACAATGCCTACTGCAGATTTAGTCCAGAGAAACTTCAGTAGGTCTTCTGGGGCCAGAGTGTCAGGAACATCCCTGAAGAAATAGCATCCCAGAAAGAATACAGAGAGAAGAGCAGGTTTCCTCCAGGAGGAAGTGGACCACCTCCACTCTGGTCATATGGGGACAAAGGTCAGGGGGGAGCAGAAGGGAAGCAAAGAGAACTGGCTACTTCTCTCTAATGTACCCTAAGGAAGTGCATGTAGAGAGAGAGACTGTGACAATCCCTCTTCCCACTTTCTTCTCTGCTCAGAACAGTGAACCATTCTCTCCATTACTCATACTCTTGATGACCAGTAAGATATCCTTGAGCATGTCCACCAAGACCCATTGGTGGTGGAGTGAAGTGCCCTGATCAGACCCAGTTTTGTTAAAGGATCAGATAGAATGTGTAGAGGTATGTGAGAAAGAATGAGGGGTTTCCAACTTCCTCCTATTGTGCAGTAACTATTTCCTTGTCCCTAAGGCTAATCTTTACACAGTTAAGAACAGTGATTTGAGGGCAAGTCTTACATTTGATGTGTACCTTTTATGTTGTTTTTCTTTAAAGTCATATTGATGGTACAACTCTCATGGAACCTTAGAATTATGGATACAGTGTAACACATGAGAGTACATGAATACAGACTAGTTTCCCACTTTCAAATAACTCTGATTTAATATTTGAAATTCTTGGTTTATAACTTTAGTCTTCCTATGCAAATGTTATTAAAGAAGTGGTTTTGATTGGCAGTAGTGTGCCAGCTTGTCAGCTGTCCACTGCGCATCACTCCTCGCCCTTGGGGTATAGCCTAGGACCTACACTTCCTGGGGTCCCTTGCCAGCTAGGTTCCAATAGGAATTATGCCAGTGGGAATCACTTGCAGGAAATCTGGAGACAGGAGGAGGAGCCTTCCGGTCCCAGCCGAGGCCAGAACATTGACAGGTGCTTATGGAAGAATTTGCCAGCAGCTTTTTAGGTGAGCACTTGGGAGTTGCAGGCAATTTAAATCATCAGCGATAGCTTCTCTGTTGTTTTCTGCAGTTCCAGAGTTCCAGAAAACCAGCAGCATTTTCTCCCCTAACCTTGGCTCTGCAGCCTTTCCAACAGTTGTATCAGCCACCAAACCCCTGTATTATATTCCTTTTTACTTGAGGTACTTTACAGTGGCTGAGAACAGTGACAGTCACATTCCTCTTTTTCCTATGTAACACTCCTTTGCCTTTAGCTAACAAAATTTTTTTAAACAGCTAGGGGACAGCCTTTTTAGGGGCTGTTTTCTGTGTTACAGAAAAGATTACAGGAAGACTCAGGACTATTCTTTGGCCTTATTTAGTTCCCTTGTCTAATGCAATGATTTTTATTTCTTTTTTATACTTCAGGCTCCTGTGTTTAGATACTCTTCACTATCCCATAGGGCTGTATAACAGTAAGAGCAATAACAACATCTCTCTAGTTTTCAGCAATTTTAAATTCAGGCTTATATTTGTTATCTGACTACATCTTCACAGCAACTTCTTTAACTTGAATGCAGTGGTCTTGTATTTTCCTATTTTACAGGTAGAAAATTTGAGACCCAGACAGTGATTTATTCAAGGTCACATAGAAAATCAGGGAATGGGCTAGGACTAGAATCTAAGATTTTTGGCCACTACAATTACAGGGTGTCTCACAATATCCTACTATCTCATCAAGTTATGGCAACTCTCTGCATGTAACTTTCACCATCTGGGAAAATTTCCTATAGTATAAATACCAAGAACTCTGAGTTACCATGTTTCTTTTCTATGACTAGAATCCCAAATCTTTGTCAATGCTTTGAATCCCATTCTTCAAACTAATTAAACAAACTCAATGGGTAACTGCAAGCTCACTGGGGGGCAGCTCTCAGATTGGTATTTGGCATCTAATATATTTGGTATACTGGAAAACTATAATACTAGGAGTGACAATGTATGATTATTTCTGACAACCTTTCAGTGGCAAATACCAATTAGTCAGTTTTCTAGCATCTACTGGATGAGTTTTCCAATCTTGAGGAACTCCCAGGATTTTAACTGGACTATTTGGCAATGTCACTTGAAGAGAAACCAACAGAGAATCCGAGGGACATAAATGTTTGCTTGTTCAAAGATAAGCTCTTCAGAGTAAAGATAAAGGAATTAGGCAATGTTGAGAGTAACAAACTATCGGCTATACTGAATATATGAATAAATGGAGAATTTTGATGGCCCTTAGGATTCATCTTTTTTTAGTCATGTAAATGAATATAGCCAAGACTCTACTGAGAGAAATGCACATTTTAAAGAAACGTGTCTCTATTTTCCACCTAAGGATAGCAAATTTTAAATGGAAAAACTAAGGGAAAAATACATAAACCACCATATGTCGGTAAGGCAAATAGAATAGTTATAGCAAGCCCTTCAAGCAAAGATAAAGATGTTGACAGTTTGTGGGAACTTAGTACTGACTAAAGATATATGTATATATTGATATGCACATCATATCTAGATGAATGAAAATGTTAATGGTTTACTTCTTACATTAGAAATTATCCTAACTTTTGTAGTTTAGTTTTATTTTTAAAGCAAATGTTTTTTAACTAGACTTGTGTGTAATTGCACTGGCCAAGTTAGCTTCAGGGCAGAACCCATGACCTGTTTAGAGCCCAGCAAGCACCTCGGAAGCATTTCTGTGGGTCACACGGTGTCCCAGATGTCACTACCATCGAGGTGGAAAATGCCCTGGGGTCAAAAGGACTGAATTCAGACTCCAGCTTTGCCACTCAGTGGTTGTGGAACAAATAATGTATTTGGGTCATTACTTGTAAATCCTTATTTTTCACATCTGTGAACCTCATATTTTGTTTTGAAGAGTATATCAAATGGAATAGGTCTTTAACTTATTTAGCAGAATTCCTGGCTCACAGTTGGCCAATAAATACTCATTCTGCTCAGTTTCTCTAAGTCTCATACTAATTCAAGTACCCCGCCCAAAGTCTGCAAGCCCAGCAGCTGCCCTTTTGCATCTTCCTCCAGCTTCCCCAGCCAGCACCTGGTCTGTGGTGTCTACATAAATACAGTCCACATAAATACATAAACACAGTAAAATGAGGCTGAACTCTCTACATTTGGGAAACAGGTTTTCCTCTACTATAATGTAAAAGGTGCCCTCTAATTCTCCAGTGCTTTGTCAAGCTTTGGCTTGCACCAAGGGATGCCATGTCAAAAAGATCATACTTTGCCTTCAGAACCCAATTCCCCAAACACGTTCTCTGGGGGCATAGGGAATAGAAATTAACAACCAGAAAATTAGGAATAACATGCTGTCTCATTTATGTCTATATCTGAATCCACATCTATATCTGTATCTATAGATGTACAGACACATAAGTAGACATGGGGTGAGGAACTCTTTAAAGGTGGCAAACAGGTGCATGAATTCACTAGAGATCATCTTCCTTGATAATAGTAATACTTTCACAGTAACTTTTAAGTACAAATTCTTTACTACATTGTGTAGTCATTATTTGTTTATGCATGTTTCTCTCAATCCAGAGTAACTCTAATGCCCCAGTGCCCTGCATCTTAATGGATGCTTATAATTTAGTGCAATTATGTAACACTAATGATGATTAGAATAATAAACACAGCCCTTGATTTGTCCTCTTTGGGACCCCCACATTCTTCAGTCTCAGTACTATTGATGGCTGAGGGGCATGATGTTCTTGAATGAAGGAAATAGGAAGTATCACTTTTTCTTTTTTAAGAAAAATTACCAAGTGAAAAAGAGAGGCATGTTCACTTGGCAGCCTGAGAAGACGCTCTCCTTAAAAAGCAGCCCTCTGCCAAGTTTTTGGCTTCTGTTTGTTATTGTTGAAGAGGTAAACACAATTAAGAAAGAAAATACCATGTCTTTAAAAGCACAGCTGAATATTTATGTTTTCTCTCGGAGACTTCTGGGCTTATTTCAGAAGATCTTTCTTTGCTACAGAACATCATAATAGTTGGAGAACACCACCCAAATAACTCTGCTGCACCATTCTGCCTTGGAAAGTGGGGAACGCGTTCATTTCATTACGTCCACCCATTTCAGATCGTGTTGTAATTCCTCAAAGTCTGAACACCAATGTTATAACTTTCTCTTCGATTGCTGAAAGCACATCCTTTTGTTCAGAAAAACCCTACGTCATCAAGATTTACTAGGCATCGAGTATAGCTCTCTGATCCCATCTTAACTGCTTTACCCTATGTAAGCAGCTACACTGGTGATAGGAGCCCCAAATGAGTTAATAAACCACTGGCCTTGCTCACTCCTGCACCCGCTGAACTTGTTTTGGCAGAGAGGCAACTTCAGCCTCTACGTGTATGATAGTGAGAATTCCCCCCACAATCTCTAGGGCCCTCACAGGTCTGAGAATTCATTTGGTTCTTGGGTTTTCTGTTCTTTGTTTTCTAATTCAGGGCAGTGTGGAGCCACAGCTATAGCTAATTCCAGTAAGGTAGTGCCTGAATCGAAACTCACTGTGTGTAACAACTTATTTCAAATTCTAGACAATATGGAAAGGGAAAATAACAGAGAGGAGGGATAATGAACAGCATCTCGGCTCTGCTCTGAGCACCATTCAGGCTTCTTGTTCATCAAATGACCTTTTCTGGCTGCCATGACATGATAGTCCCTACTACCCACGAACACCATCTTGGTGGGAGATTACTCCAGCATGTGTGATTGCCCATCAAAGACTTAAAAAAAAGATCTCCTTAAGATCAGAAACCCCTTTGGGATACCTGGAAGATGGTCTGGAGAGGTGGTTGCCAGCATTCTGAATAGTCTCTCAGGTTCACAAGGGACACACAGGCACACACACACAGGCACACTGTCCAGTGATAGATTCCACACTCTGCATAGGTCTCCTTGCCTTTATGCTTTTCCAACCTCTGCTCTGACCTCTGGGCTTTGCTCACGTCACTACCCAGATTGAAATGTATTATGCAGAATAAAGTTCAAAGCCTGTTTCTTAAAAACCTCCCCAATATGGTGCTGACCATAATTGACAGAATAATTGTCCCCCATAGATGTCCAGATCCTAGTCCCCTGATCCTGTGAGTATGCCATCTTACCTGGGAAAAGGGGACTTTGCAGATGTGATTAAGTTAGAGATGAGATAATCTTGGATTTTTCTAGTAGGTGCAATGTAATCACAGGGCCCTTATCAAAGGAAAGTGGGAGGGTCTGAGCCAGAGAAGCGGATGTGACAACAGAAGCAGAGGTTGGAGTGATGTGCTCTGAAGAAGTAAGAAGGCGCCAAGGGGTGCAGGTAGCCTTTACCAACTAGAAAGCCAAGGAAACAGATCCTTCTGTAGAACCTCCAGGGGAGGGCAGCTCTGCTAACACCCTGATTTTAGCCACGAGACCCATTCTGAACTTCGGACCTCCAGAAATGTTAGGTCATATATGTATGTTATCTGAAGTCATTTGTGTTAATGTGTTACTGCAGAATAGAAAACAAATGCACGCATCTTCCACCCTCTCTTTCCTCATCTCCCTGAATCCAAAGAGCCATGTGTCACAGCCAGAGTGGTCACAGTCTGACTGCAAAGCCTGTTGGTCCTCCGGGAGAACCTTCAATCCCACTTCTTTCCTGACCAAGTGATTCCTGCTTTCTCCCTATAGCTCTGATCATTTTTGCGAGACCACCTTAGAAGTCCTTACTCAGAGGGAATATTAGAACATTTCTACTACTACTTTGAACTAACAGTCAACTTCCTGTGATTATACCTTCATCCTTCTCTCCAACTGAATTAAGTACTCTGAGGATGGGGCTTATGTCATGTTGTTTTGTTTTACCCACAGTCCCCAGCAAGAGAGCAGGCACAAAGAAAGCAGTAAATAGGTATTTGTTCCTTTGGTTTCTGTAAACGGAGACATATTAAATAATGCTGTAGAGAGATTTATATAAAATTTCCAACTAGCTCCTCTTACCAATTTCATAGGATTAAACCAGCAGAGGCTCTCTAGACTTCAGAAATAGCAGTGCAGAATGACTCTACAGGACTCTGATTAGGTCAATAATGGAAAATAAAGAAATAGGTAAAAATATTACAAAGATAAAAGAAGGAAATGGTAGCAGACCTAGAGAAGGCCCTAAAATCCCCGAAAGCTCTTTCGCAGGTAACATGACCTGCTCTGGTGCACGTGTAACACAATACAAACAGATGCAGGCTTTAAATTTTAAGACTTTTAATGAAGGATTTACGTGGCCTGTGTCCTCCAAGCTCCTTTCAGTGCCAGATGCTGAGGACATTTCTGAGTAAGGTTAGAGGGGACAGTGTAATGCACTTTCTGATTATTTTTTCTACCAGGAGCCTCTCCAGTGATAATCTGAAAGCTACAAGTGATATAACCTGTCCTAAAGAATTGCAGTAAAAACAACAGGACTTGTTTGCACCAAGGGCCTGCATGTCAGCAGTTAGCCCACATCTTAGGTTGAAATCCTAACTCTATCTCTCAGTGGTTGGGTAAACTTTCAAGTCTTTCTGGCCTCAGTACTGCATCTCTACAATGG
The DNA here is from genome assembly GCA_032199065.1 of Smutsia gigantea. Lineage (NCBI taxonomy): Eukaryota > Metazoa > Chordata > Mammalia > Pholidota > Manidae > Smutsia > Smutsia gigantea. The sequence goes on along the minus strand of JAVSCE010014138.1, from coordinate 112,167 downwards.
GAACAATATGAATAGCTTCCTTATCTGGTGGTGGTGAGATGTAAATGAGATAAGGCATACAACATGATCAGTAGAGTACCCAGGACCTAAGAGTCTTCATGAAAGATTACTTGTAATTACTGTTTTATCTGAAAACCTGCTTGGATCACTTCTATAATCTTCTGGGGCACAAACCTATTGAGCTTGTTTGGAGATGAAGGGAAGAGGAATAGCTACTCCATAGGAGGAAATGGCATAGAGAAGAGAAGAATCAACTGTCAGGATTAAGGTCCATGTTTTAACTGCAGACCTCAGTCAAGTCAAGGTCAGGTCTATCAAAGGTTTCCAAACCCATCCCGTCCTTGTTATTAGCATTTCCATAGGTGTATGCACTGCTAGTGAGGATAAAGCACTCACCTGGATGGAAGCTTGGCACCTTGCACATTGCACAGCCCCAAGATTACTGTCATAACACACCATAAGGTAGGCATCATTTCCTCCAGTTTACAGACAGGCATGTGCCCCCGTGGAGGAAGCCCGACACCGAACAATACATGCATGTGATTCGGTTCCACATGCATAAAGCTATTAAAAAGAGAGTACAACACAAAACTGCAGTGTTAGAACTAAGGCAAGAGAGTGGCTGCTCTGGCAATGAGAGAGGGGGAGTGACTAGCGTGGGTCTGAGAGGAGGTTCTTATGGGCTGGCAATGGTCCATGTACTGGTTTGGGTGGTGGCTACACAGATTTCCTTTGGTGATAATTCACTGAGCTATACATTCATATTTTGCACATGTTTTTGTTAAGTGTGCTGTATTTCAACTAAATGCTCACAAAAATGAGGCTCTGAAGGGTTCAGTAAGCTGTCCAAGTTCACACGGAAAACATGTGGGAGAGTATGGATTCACGCTTTTGTTTCTCAGACTGGGCACCAATATCCCAGTCTCCCTCAAGCTCTGTTGCCTATAAAGAAGGTGAATAAAAAATGAGTTTTCTGCAACAACATTAGGCTACATGCTTTGGTCTAAAAAACTTCTGTCTGGAGTCAGAGAGAAATGTTCTAAAGAGAGATTCTTTTGTTTTTTTTTTAACTAAAGATGGGCAATTATGACATTTAAGATCCTATCACCTTTGTATTTTCTTCCTTGCAAAGTGTGTTGTCTTTGGGAGTGTCTTCTTTGAGTTAGAGAGGATTCCAACCTCAGTTTTAAATTTTGTAGTGCTTTATTGGCAAATCATTGAATACAAATCAATTTAATGCAGTGATTTCTCAAAGGGAGGTGAAATTTATGTTCACCTAGAGCTGCCATTTCCAAGTAGTACACCCCTCCTGGATATTTGTCACCCTTGTTAATCTTATTATTTATCCCAATTATGATTATATATATATTTTTCTTGTTTATTTGTCTCTCCTGCTAGATCATTAACCCTAGGAGGGCAGAGTGTACACCCAATAGCCAGAAGAGAGAATAGGCTCAAAAAAGAGGTTTTGAGTGAATGAATGAATGAATGAACAGAGAAGAAATAGAATAATAATAGTTAAAAACTACAAGACATTTTGGTAAATGACAGGAGATCATTACTAAAGCCAAGGCAATAATCTCACTATCATTGCTGTACTATATTCTACAGTTTTTTTTAACTCACTATTCCCCCCACAACACACTCATCTAACTCCTTGCTTCTCCAAGGATAGCTACCATGTCATGCTCTCAAGCTAGCCTTTAGTTTTTGAAATTCATAGAAGCAGTTAATGGGCATTTTCCTTTAGCCCAGATAACATTTTCATCATGCATTTCTAAGAAGGTCAAAGGGCATCTCACTTCCAAGACCAGCACTGAGCATATTTATGATATTTTAAACTGAGAAAACATTGAACTTCGGTGTTACAACTTCAACAGTAATAAATAATATGCTAAATTTCAATTAGGAATGTTGCATTTCATAGCTTTTTTTTTTTGGAAAGAAACGCATAGATTTTGATTCAGCTGGGAAGTGTTAAAAGTTAAAAACAATCAAGGGCTCACATACGGAGGAGAGTCATGTTTGCAGTTGTATTTTTACAAAAAGATATATGAAAATTTAGATGTAAATCCATGTCCAAGTTTAGAAGACTCAAACTTAGTATATGTTTTGGGTAAATGAAATTTTTGTGATTGTGAACTGAGACTTGAATCACAAAGTCAAAAACCAAGCAAAACAAAAGGAAAGAAAATAAAGGGGAAAAAAAAGAAAGAAATCAAGCAGTTTACCCTTGTGAAATTCTTCTGGAAGACTAATGCAGAAATGCTGTTTTTTCTTTCAGAACTGTGGTTTTCTCACAAATTTCATTCTAATCCTATTCAACTCCATCAAATGTGGGACATTTTAATTCTGCATAATTCTAGTTTCTTAGAGACAACTTCAGAGGCCTAGTTCCTTGGGGACAGTCCGTGCCGAGACAGGTCAGAGAACAGAGGGATCCCTGTGGGCAAAAGCGGAGGGAGAGCTCGGGAGATTTTTGTAAAAGAGAGAAACTTTGACTGGGTTGAGTGGGTTGAATTTAGATGGTAAGACACCACACTAAAAATGCTTCATTAAAAAAAAAATATCCAAGAAGGCAAAGCCCATGGGTAGAATGAGAACCTAAAGTTAGATACATTTTTTTGACCTAAAGAAATTCTATGTTAACTTTGTGAACTTACACTATAGTCACACAAAATACTGTGAATGATGATGTGACCTAATACAAGTATACAAAGGACTTTAGGTGTATTAGCACTTCTCAGAGGTGTTCCTTGGAACCTGGAAGTGTTACCAGATAAACTCTTGAATAAGTCAAAATGCTTGGGAAACCCCCAAGTGAAACAAGGTATTTCTTTTTAGCCTTAAATACTTCTCCGCATCATTACAATGAGAATGTGCACTGAGAATCTCTAAATGGGGAATATATGTAGAGTTGTTCAAATTTATTTTAGCATAAAACTTCTCTTGGGATATTTCAGGAGTCAGTGTACCATGGAAACCACTGATCCACACTATGTCCCATGAACTCCATAGAAACCAAGCTGGTGTCATTATCCCCATTACCTATCTATTTATCCATCCATCCACCCATCCATCCATCATTTCTTAAAATAGTGCTTGATACATAGTGAACGTTAACTTTTACCACTATTATTATTATTGCTACTCCAAGGTTGTATAGCTAGTATATGATAAGGCTTGAACTAGGTCTGTGGGTCTCTACACTAGGCAGAAAAATCATGCAGACAATGACAAAACCAGGGTATCAATTACAGGCACATCCTAAGAAATAGAAACAGCATGAGCTTTAGCATCAGTCAGAGCTGCGTGTCAGTGGGACAGATCATTTACTGTACAATTCAGGAAAGTTAGCTAACCTCTCCAAACCTCAGTTTCCTCATGGATTATATGGGGATGCTAGGACCTGTGTTGTAAGGCTGTTAGGAATATTGGAGCTAATTTATGTAAGATGATCCAATCAATGTAAGAGTTATGGTGACTCTTAAAAAATGGGCATCTTCACTAATGAAATTAAATAGTATCTGTTAGGGTAATAGTGAGGAAGAGGTTGGTAAGACCCAGTATCTTGAATCCAAATTCTGAACATTTTTCACTACATCAAAGCTGCATCTGAATCCATTTAAACAAAAACAAATTAAGATTAATTCCTCATTTAAGTCTATGAAGGCTGCCAGTCACTCCATCTAGATTCCTGTGTTCATTTGTTATCATTCAAGGTGTTCCAAAGAGAGAATTGGTACAGCTGATGGGCCTTTTTTGGGGGAGGGGGCAACTTCCTAACACTGTTGTGGTCTACTCTCATCTTCCCTGCTTCTCTCCTCTCTGCAGTGATTTCTTTCACTATTTTGAGCTCACATTATATTGCCCTACACAGCATTTGCTTATCGTTTTACGTTCCATCTACATTCACCGCAGTCAACTATAAAAGACTGAAGCTAAGAAGAAAGCTTGGAGGATATGAGGCTAAAGTGAATGTTTCTAAGCAGCAAAGCTGATCTGCTTGGCAAATCATGGGCAAATGATGCACCGGCTACAAAGAGGATTGGCACTTGGGAAACATCCTCCTCATCACTAGCCTTGCTGAGTGGTCCCATCAAAAGAGCATACTTGAAAATGGCTTAGCACCACAGATCCTGTCTTTTCACAAAATTACATTAAGAATTTAAAAAAGAAAAACCAAAACTGAAAATAGAAAGTTTCTTTTCCCTAACTCATTTGGCAAAGAAAAACAGATCTAACTCGACAGAAGGCTGTTTAGATATTGCATCCCCCTTAGTGTTACAAATACATTGGAGATGCTGTGTTTAATTATGGGATGCAACCTCTGACCCTACCAGGGTGTCTTATAATACATAGTACATATACTGTGACCCTTCTCGAAAATCTGAAAAATACTGAGTTATGAAACATACCTGGCTCCAAAGGACTGTAGATCTGCAAAATCAAAACACCACGGCTTTGTGTATTTAAAAAGTGGACTTCTTCCCCCCTCTATGGACTAATCTCTCCCCAAGCCCTACCCCGCACCACATGCAGCTGACTTGTAAGACCCTTTCTGCCACTTGAGTTGTTGGTAGCACACAGAAAGAGTCCAAGCTCATTGTCATAGGCTTTTTCTGTCTTGCCTTTGTGCCTTTCTTTTATTCCTTTGGTGATAAGCTTATTTTATGCTACCCAGGCACCTGGGCTCTCTGCTCACTCTGAGAATCAGTCTCCATCATCCTAACAAAACTTGTCTGGAATAATGGTGTGCAAAATAGCACCAGAATTCCTGTTAGGGAGGAAACTGTCTTTTGGGGGGAAAACACTTTCTTGTGCGGGAGGCAGTGAGAAACCACAAGAAGCTTAAGTGAAGAGATGAGGAAGTAAAGCTGAGCCACATGAGAAAAAGAGAAATTTGTATTTGGGTTCTTGAGAGGATCTGGTGAAAGAGCAGGGGAGAGAGAGAAGGACTGAGTGGAGGAAAGGACCCATTTAGGAGGTAGTTTGTACTGGAGACAAATAATAGTGAAATATCCCTTGGCCAAAAGAACTGGAAGTTAGAGATGTCTAAAATATGATTTGAGGTTGTCTGATATAAAATATTACTAAAATTTTCGTAAAGTTTAGTATCTCATGGATGTTTTATGGAAGAGGAGTTTGGGTGCATGTGTGCGTATCTATGTCTGTGTAGAAATCAAAGGAGGGCCTGCTTTCCTGTGTGTCTGTGTGAGAACAGAAACAGACACACTATGTACAGAAGTAAGAGCCCAAAGGCAGAGGCAGCACTAAGCATCAGTGCCACAGAATTTAGAAAAGCTAACTCAAAATGGGCTAAAAACATAAATATAATAGCTAACACTATAAAACTCTTAAAAACAAAACATGGAAGTCAATCTTTTTGTCCTTGGATTAAGCAGTGGTTTCTTAGATATATTAACTGAAGCACAGGTTACAAAAGAAAAAATAGACAAATGGGACTTCATCAAAATGAAAAACTTTTGTGCACCAAAAATCACCATCAAGATAGTGAGAAGAATCCCCACAGAATGGAGAAAATGTATGCAAGTCATATATCTGATAAGGAACCTGTATCCATAGTATATATAAAGAACTCTTACCACTCAATAATAAAAAGACAAACAATCCAGTTAAAAATGGGAAAAGGATTTGAATAGACATTTCTCCAAAGAAGCTACATGAGTGGCCAATAAACACATGAAAAGATGCTCAACATTACTAGTCAATAGGGAAATGCAAATCAAACACACAAGGAGATACCACTTCACACCCCCTAACCTATTATATGGTTATAAATGAAATGACAGACAAAAGCAAGTGATGATAAGGATGTGGAGAAACTGGAATCCTTATATAATACTGATGGGAATGTAAAATCATGCAGCTGCTTTGGAGGCAATTCCTCAAAATGTTAAGAGTTACCAGCAGTTCCCTTCCTAGGTGTATGCCCAAGAGAATTGAAAATGTATGTTCACATAAAAATTTGTACATGGACATTCATACCAATATTACAAAAAATGGAAACAATCCAAATGCCTATCATTGATGAGGTATACCTCACAATGAAATATTATTCAGCTATAAAAAAGGAATGAAATTGTGACACATGCGGCAACATGGATGAATCTTGAAAATGTATGTTAAAGTAAAAGAAGCCAGACAAAAAGGCCACATATACTATGATTCCATTTATATGAAATATTCAGAAAAGGCAAATCTATAGAGTCAGAAAGTAGATCAGAGTTTGCCAGGGGCTAGGATGAGGGGGAAATGGTGACTGACTGTTAACTGGTACAGGGTTTCTTTTTCAGATAATGAAAATGTTCTGGAATTAGAAAGTGGTGATAGAAACCTAACTCTGTGAATATACTAACATCCACTAAACTGTATACTTTAAAAAGGTGAACTTTATGGTATGTGAATTATATCTCAACAAAGCTGTTATTAAAAAAGAGCATTAGTGCTCCAGGAATTTGTTAGGTTCTTGAAGAGGGCTTTGCACTTGTATCACTGCAGATTTCTTTCCTACATCTCAAGGGGCAAAGAGACCCTGGACAATATCTGGCTCATAACACTTGTAAGGTTCATCTAGTAACCGTTATTCAGCTGGGTGCCCAGCGTGACCTGGTATTATTATTTTTTTCGGTGGAAGCTATGATATCTAAAGGATCGGAAGCATCAGTTGAGGTTACACATGACGTCTGCCTTCTCATAACACTTGCATAAGATGCAACTATACTCTTAATGTCTTATCAGACTTATATGATGTTTGCATAATGCCTTTGGCTTTCGAAGCACCTTGGCATTTATGCTTTCAATAATTATTACTATTTCCAATATAAAGATGAAACAATTGGGGCCTAAATAAGAGTCTAAGTGACAAAGATAGGAAGCAACCCTGGAGGGCGAGCCTGCTGAATCATAGTTGAGTCCTCTTTACATTGTCCGATGTATGACCATTTCATGACTTAAATGAATGACTTCAGCACATCAATGACAGGTTATGGGTGGTTAATATTACCAAGACCTCTTTTTCTTAGTCTTTTTATCTTACTGACAAGACCACTGCTTACTCTGCATCTTTTGGCTGAGATAGCTCAAGTCCAAGGACGTCTCGTTCATTTTTGAATGTGTTCAATTTCTAGTAAAAGTGAGTCATGCAAGTGTACTCATCCTTAGATAGTCTCCTATTGCTTTGAGTTTATATGAGATTTCAAACCTTATCAACTATACCCACACAGGAAAGTAGTAACTGTCAGGCAACGAATATCCTCTCCTTTATGAGACACTTTTTCTGAGCTTATCTAGGTATTTAGGTCATTCTCATTAAACTCAATTTCATAGCATCTTTAAGATAAGAAATAAAAGGGTTACAGCCATGGGGGCTGATTGTTAACTTCTCTTCCCACTTCTGCACTGTGACATCATGTTGGTAGCATCAAATTACCCATGCTGAGAGTATTTATAGCATTGGGATTGGCAAATTATACCAATTAGTATCTTCCTTTCTTTCACTGACCTGGTTATTAGACATCATCCATCTGGTTATTAAACATTTATAACACACCACTGGGTGACCACCGTCTCCCATTGGAAAGAAAGAAAAAATTCAGGCTAACGTCATTGGAAAAGGACTATTAATTGTACTAAAGATGCCACTGAGTACAATTTTTATAATAAAGTTCTATAGATTACATAGCACAGAATTGGTCAGAACTTCAAATCCATGATAAAATGGCTCAACAATGGACAGAGAATGTTACGAAGCAGTTGATACTTAAAAGGAGAATATTCCCAATAAGTTAAATGGGTTACTATTCACACAATTCCGGCCACATGGAAAGTGAAGTACACATATGCACAGTATAAACAGGAAGGAATGACACTTAGAAAAGCTACTGAGTGATAACCAATCAGGCTAATCCTGAAAAGTTCCAGTCACCAGGCTTTGAAAGCAAATTCGTTCCCTTAATACAGCATGATACATTTACTCAAGCATTTTCACATTCATTAATATTGATATAACTGTTTCCAGATATAAATGAGAAAGATTTTGTTTTATATTGAACAGGAGAAATGCGAAATTCAGACAAGGTAAAGAAATATACATAAAGAAAAAAATTCAAAATTGATTGCAGTTCCCCAAGAATGAAAGACCGTCAGTTTCTCTGGGAAGCTAAAGATGACTTCAGCACAGGAGTTGTTGAGCTATTTACAGTATCATGTTACTCCTATTTTAAAATGTATCTTCAAGAGTAGAAAACACAAAAGATGAATTTAAGATTCTTCAAGGGAAAATAAGTTTGCTACTTGCACTGTACTCATTCCTCCTAGTGGAAAAACCTTTTGAACATCTACAATGTTATGAACACCTCTAGGTGCTTCTTGGAATGCATACATACGACTGCTCAGGGCCTTAAGACAGGCTGGATTTTATTTATGTCAGTGAAAAACAGATGTTTATATGGACACTTATCTAACACTGGGTAGTCAGAATTGCTGAAGCAGCTTCTGTAATCAGTTGCAGGCGACAAATGCCATGTAAGCCGTTCAGCCTGGGGAACCCCTCAGGGAGACCTCTATTAGCTCAGCCCTTGCTGGAAGGCAGCTACAACTCAAAGGTTAAAGATATTACATTCTGCAGTGTTAGGGTCACCTAGGAACGTCCTCCGGCTAACCACAGGCCCTTGCTCAGCCAGCCTTCCTCTCAGTAGCCAGGACAGTGTCACGGAAGGAACATACTCTTTGGAATCAGATAGGCCAGAGCTGAATTCCCAGTCGGCCATCTTTTAGCTATATAACCCGGGGCATGTTACCTACCTTCTCTGAGCCCAGGGTCCTCATCTCTAAGAATACGGATAACTGTTTCTTGGAGGATCATTTACCCAAATGGTCAAGCACAGCCTAAGACTTGTACCTTAGTTTCCCTGCTTTCCATCCTTCCTCCCCAGCCAGATCTCCCTCCCCAGCCTGAGACAGAATGCAGGGTGGACCTCCTCCTGCTCTCTGCAGCACATATCCCGCAGTCTACTAAGAACCAGTTTCCTCCCGGTACAGAGAAGGCCACCCATGGTGAGATTGCCTGGACAGCAGGAGGCAGGGTAGCACAGACAAGCTTGCGCTGCCAGCACAGACCAACTCAGCACAAGATGCTGGTTAAGAAGGAGCAAGGTGAACTGAGCATTATCCCCTCTGCCAGAACCTCAGGAAGTAGAGTGTTTGTCCATTGCAAAAGGCAACGTGGAGCAGGGAAGCTCAGCTCCTGCCCAAGAAGTCACACACTACATCTCTTAACTGGATTCACCAACATCCTCACACAGGCAAAGGTTCTCCCGACATCAGACCACTAGGCAGAATGTCCAAAGTTCATGTGGAAGTCAAGAGATTCACCCTGGCCCATCTCAGATACCACTTGTCTGGACAGCAGAGGTGTTCTCGAAGAACGGGGCCAGCCCCAGGCACCTGAACCCAAAAGAAGATTTATGCACCCCGACCTAGACTTATTGAATCAGAGGGTTCCCGGAGATGCTTATGCATGCTTCTCAAGAAGCTCATTTCTTTGAAAGTGCTAATGTCTTTAAAAAGGCAGTCTGCGGTTGTGAGGGTCATGAAATCTGAGAACTAGGCTGTTTGCATGTTATGCCTGGTTCCTCAACTCAGCTGCTGTGTGGCCTTGGGAAAGTCACTTAACCTCTTTATGCATCAGTTTCCTCTTCTGCAAAAATGTACAAATAACAGGGTCTACCTCACTGGATTATCGTGCGGATTAAATGAAATAATGCACTACTATACTGGTCTCTAGTGAGTGCCGCATATGTAGTAGTTATTAGTGATAAAAATGTCTTGCCTGAGAATGAAAGGACCTGGGTATTGCTGCTAATAGAGGGCACATCTCTGAATGATCTCTTTGAGTCGTGATTTTCTCATTTGTGAATCACCATGTGATTCTCCTTTAATTCAGGGATTTTTTTTTAAGAAGAATTAGAGAAACACACATGATTACTTCAAGTATGAAAGGCAAAAATCATGTAAGTAGTATATATGAACACAAGGAATCGAAACCATGTTCTACTTGTGTATTGGGCAAAAAGGCTGTACCAGCTACTGCCAGCTAAGTACAGCTTTGACTAAGATGCACATGTGAAAGGAACAATGTCTTGTACGCTTCTCAGGGCTGCTGCGGCTTAGATATTTCTGTCCAGTGGCCAAAGCAGTACAATTCAGGCTGTTTAGTAAAAGAAACACCAGCCCCATCCCTATCCACTATCTTTCAATACAGTGTATTTCCCTCTTTTTCAGTTAGTCAGCATTACTCAGAAAACCCCTTTATGGGTGTCTTCCTTTCCAAAACTTGTGTTCTTTCTCTTCTCAGCAACAATTCTGTTTATCCAGTGTATCTACAACAGACACACTTTGGGTGCTTCAGAATCAGCATTCAAGTTATTCCTGGGACCTGGGTTTGCAATAAAAATTCCCGAAACACCACCTCAATGAGGAAATACTGTAGTTCCCACTGTGGGGTAAGGCATTTCGCTTACTGTTAATTTGTCATCAGCGTAATTTAAACAATTTCATGAATATAAATGGCATGAAACAGGAACACATTTGTGTTGGTGGCAGACGGCTCCGATTTATATGAGGAAGCTCGTCTTGCAGCTATAGGCTCACTGGGTGTCCTGCCAGTGTCGCCAGCATAAAACATTGAGGTTGGATGCCACCCATATTCTAGGGAAATCAGCACAATTGCTCCAAAATGCCACACTGATACCTTTTCCACAAACGTCAGAGAGAAACAAGCTAAAATAAGATTCTCCCCTTTCCCCAGGGAAGAAAAGGGAAAATCCAAATATTGCATGTTATTGTCCTGGCAGAAATCTTGAGATGAATCATCTCAAGGGAACCCTTTTGTAGAGCAGGAAAGAATTTCCAGCTAATACAATTACATATGAGTTAGGCTGTGTACTGCTTCTTGATGCCAGTGACAGGCCAAAATAAAAGTCCCCTTGGGGCTGAGTGACTGTCTCTTCAAGCTGGTGTCTTTCCGTTGGCTCTCCATGTGTCCGGTTACACCTCTCGATTTGTCCTCCTATTGCTCAGGCTTGGGGAGCTGTGCCTGTGGGGATAATTTCATTCCCTCATTTTTCAAATATTTATCATTTGCTTGTGGGCCACGGATTGCCTCGCCATGATGACTGCGCAGATGGATGTGACATACTATTAGCTTTCTAATTTTAACTTTAGTCATCCTACTGCATTCTGAGGCATCTCTATGACACATGTAATTGCTGGTAAAATCATAGCTTTTTGTCTAAATAATTGTGCCAGTCTCTTTTATATCTAACTCTATCAGTGAAAGGAGGGAAGCTAGCCTGTGCTGACGTGTGGGATTCTCCACTTACTTCTGATGTGTAAAGACTGCCAGCACTTCAGTATGGCCTCCCTTTTTCAGGAGGCTTTCTCTCACATCGCAACTAAATCTGAACTCTCTTGCCCCACAAACCTGCTCCCCTCTCAGCCTCCCCCATCCTGGTTGATGGCCGCTCCATTTTACCAATTCCTTGGGCCAAAACCTTGAAAGGGGTCCCTGACTTTTCTCTCACACCTCACATCTGTCAGGAAAGCTCCGTTGTTTCTGCCTTTGAAATGTATTTAGAATCTGATCTCTGCTCCCCCCTCTCTGCTACCTCCCTGGGCCAAACTACCATCTCAGGCCCAGATTATGACAGTGGCCTCGTACCAAGTCTCCCTGCTTCTATCTCTGCCCTCCTAGAGTCTGTTCCTAACAAGGCAGCCAGAGCAATCAGTTTAAAATACAAGTCAGATCATGTCAGTCCTCCTCCCAAATGCCTGTAATAAGTCACCACAATTGCAGTCAGAGTAAAAGCTGAAGACCTTGAAAGACTGAGGTCTGGCCCCTTTTCCTCTCTAGCCTCACCTCTACCACCCCCTCCTGCCCCCTGTCCTGTATTCCACTCTGTCCTACCAGCAGCCTCTTTGCTGGCCCTGAACATGCTAGGTGGGCTCCAACCTAAAGGATATTTGCACTTGAGCATTAGCTGCTCCCTCCGTTCCTTGCCTAGAACACTCTTCCCCCCATATCTTCATGGCTGACTCCTTCATTTAAGTCTGCCTAAAAGTCACCTTCTTCCTGAGGTCTACCTGACCACCCTGTCTCAAATTACACCCTTTCTCCCTTTCTCATTCACCCAGCACACCTGCTCTGTCTTTTCTTTGTGCATCCCACTCATCGCTCTTACATACTACATAACTTACTGTCTTTTGTTTTAATATGTGATGCTCATGGGTTCTGCCATGTACTTGCCAATGTAAGCAGAAGTGAAATATGTTCCCTCTGGGTTAGAGCATTTAATTGTTATGTGAGACACTCTGGAACTCTCTTGTCCTCTGTTTGGGTATCAGCAATGCTTGTGGATGGCAACTGTGGTCCCTGAGTTATTCCAATGATCAGGACGCTTGCACCCTCCCACCCCACCAAACTATGATAGACCTTAAAGCAGGAAGTAAGCCTTTGTTGTCTTAAGCCACTGAGAGTTTGGGGTTGTGGGAAAGCACAGCATCACCTGAGCTACGCTGATTGGTATATGGGAGATGGAGAGATTGCTTGCCCAATGACCCACAGCCCGGAAGTCCAGGCATTCCTCTGCTATCCCACAGAACAAATTCCTGCAAGCCAATGGTCTAATCGTAAAACAGTATATGTGCATGCTTCACTTTGAGGTCCAGTCCCAAGGAACTTAAAGCCTTTTATAAAACCCTTGGTGTGACCCATGCAGACGCTGTCTTCTTCAGAATCTGGCAGCTCATCAACAGGGGAAGACGCTGATGGACAGCTAGGTTTAGGTGGAGGGTACTGTGGTGGGGATGTCAGGGACCCGCAGGCACTGGTTAGGTCTACCTGGGCATTCTCCTTTGCCACTGGAGAGGAAACCACTCTGAGCAAATTCCTACTGCATCTCCCTAACGAGTTGCCTTCAGGGCTGGACTGATAAGCTCAGTGGTTCTTAAACTTCACCAAGTACCGGATTCATCAGGAAGGCTTTTTAAAATGTAAATTCCACCTCCCTGTGGCTGTGCGTAGACCTGGGAATGTGTATTTCTTACATCTTCCTAGGTGATATCTGATGATAACGGGTCCAGAGGCTACAGGTGAGAACAAGTGCATTGAAAAATGAGCAGACCATATATCAGCTCCTTCAGAAAAGAAAAACAAGCTATGTTTATATTAGCAGACATTTTGGGGAAGAATATGATATTTCTGAATTAAATTAGTCATCATGGAAAAAGAACCTCCTTACACCTCTTTTACAGTCAGAGGTTAGGTTAGTGAAACATCATTTCATTTGCTCAGGACATCCCTGGTTTGCATCTGCTGTCTTCGCATTTGTCAACAGCTCCTCTTACTCTCACACATGTCGGGGTTTGGATGATGTTATATGACCATTTAATTTAGGCTTGTTTACATTTTTGACTTACATAGGAGAAATGGTTATATAATGGTTTCAGGGTTTAGGGCCTCAAAGGTCTTATCCCACACAAGTTGCAGTGCTGTGTGGAGGCAGATCTGTGGTCGTGGTTCCTGACCTCAGTGCCCCATTTAGATTTCATGGGGATTGGGCTAGTGGCAGAGAAGGAGGCAGGTGGGGTTTGGAGCCTGGGCTTCCTTCTGCTCCCCCTAACTGGCCAGCACCCTGCAAGGGTTAGGGATCAGCCTTGCTCACTGACATACACAATACAAAATCCAGTACAAGGAAGGCTTTTGGGGTACTGATACATAATGTAGGGAAAAAACTGTAATAAAATTTAAAATTTCAATACCCTACTCCCCAGCCCCGCACACATATAATGGGAACAGAACCTGAATTATTCTTCCAGCTAAATGGCCACTGCCACTTTATTTTCCGAGCTGGCTCTGAAGCATTACAGAGAGCAGACACAGGCTTTTGGCCAACCTAATATTCCTTTCTGAGGTCCTTACTGCTAGCACGGCCTATCCAATGGCTAAAGAGGGTATGTCTGTAGGAGCACATTTACTCCCCATGTGAGGAGAAGCCCCACAGGGACCACCCTCTTTCTGAGTCACAGGGAAGGATTCCTGGATGTAAATTGCCATGTGGGTGCGCTGGCCCAGGGAAGAGAAGGCGGCATTGTCCTTCCATCCCTTTTAACAGCAACTCAGTACTTCCAAGCTTCTCCTAAGACAGTTTTTCAACACAATTATGAAGGTAGTGGAAAAAGCACCTTTTCGCCTAGGCGGTCATAGACTACCTACATCTTGATTAAGGCAGGTGTCCTTACTTGAAACAGTTTATCAGAGTTGACTCTACACCTAAAAATGCATGCAGCTGGCTACAGCTTTAGTTTAATAGAAATGCTATAAAGCATGAAATATCCTCCCCCAGATGGCACAGCCTCTCAACTCTCTAAGTTGTTACCTAACTTTACTCCAACCTTGTCCTGTATGATCTAAAGCCTGCAGCATTGTTGTATCTGGGGCCCTGGGTTAAGGTCAGTGGAAGCTTAGGGCGGCAGAGGGAAAGTAGAGGGCGAGCCAGCTGGATGAACAAAGGGAAATAGGCAGAAGACATGTGTCACTTCCATGTTAAAAGGAACAGCAGAGTTTACTGGTATTTATTAGGGACTTGCTTCACGTAAACACAGCGCTCCTCATTGTAAATGTCATTTATGTGACAATCCTCGCCCTGTGGGAGTTTTAGTCTAACACGGATGACCTAAATCCAACCAGCACTCTTCACAACTGCCACCACCCCTTACCCCACACATGTCGTGGACTGCGCCAGCTGCCGGAACACAACACAACAGCTGGGTGCATAAACAGCACAATTCTGAAGGACGGGAAGTCCGAGCTCAAGGTCCAGGCAGGGTTCAGTTTCCACTGAGGGATCTTTTCCCAGCCCACAGCCAGCCGACCTTCTGGCTGCAGCCTCACCTGGTGGCAGGGAGTAAGGGGTGGGGCCTGGATCAGTGGGGAGGATGGCGTATCTCTCTTCCTTTTCTTATAAGGCCACAGTCCTATGGGATTAGGGCACCACCCATATAACCTCATTTATTTCAATTACTTCCTAAAGACTCTATCTCCAAATATAGTCACATGGGGGGGTTAGGGCTTCCACACATGAATGTGTGGGGGGCCACAGTTCAGTCCTCAGCATGTGCACATGTGTACACACCCACCCACCCACACACACACACACACACACACACACTGCACTAGGCCAAGAGCTCATGCTATGGTGAGAGCATGGGTCATTCAATATTTGCCTTGAGGACACCCTTGCATCAGGTCAGGCCTTGTTGTGTGCTCAGGGAGGCAGGCTGAGGGACTCCTGGAAAGAGGGGAGGTCAGCCCGAGTTCTTTTCATTTAGCCAGGAAAGGCTTTATAGAGGAACTGGGATTTCTGGGGCTCTTTAGAGGGCAGAAAGAAAGATTTAAGCGCTAACAGAAAGGATAATAAGACCAGAGGAAGCACCACCACGAGAGAGATCACAGAACTAAGGAAGGAAGATACATGAAGGGCGGTTTGGGAGAGTCTTCACATTTTCCCTTTGTTTTTCTAAAGTGGTTTTTAAGTGGATTTCCTCTGTGCTCCTGCAGTAGGAAGCTAATCAACACCAGCTGTGTGTAGGTGTTCATTTTTCTTACTCCCTCTGCTCACTTCTGTCGGCCGCTCCCTGGGGTTCTAAGGCAACTGCTTCATGTTCTTATTTTACTCCAGTTTTGGTCCAGGCTAAGCTGACTGATTTACTCATCCCTCTGTGAGCACTCACCGTATCTGAATCTCCTTTTCTTCCCACCCCCAATTTATTTGTTCAGGAGCATCCTGGTCCCTGCCAACTCACGGCCCCTTCAATTGCCTTACGTTGAACTTCTCTCTGAAGAAGTGGGCAGAGGTGATTTAAAAAAGTCAATCAAAGTACTTTTTAAATGTGGGAACCCAGTCTTTGCCTGAACTCTAGGCTACATACTGTTTCATCCCAGAGACAGGCCCCCTGCCGCCTCTCCTTCTGCCATCCTTACCTGCGTTAGCACCCAGGAAGTGCATCATAGTCATTCGTTTTAAGGAATCTCTCTCACAAAAAGAAAAAAAAGGCATAAGTATGTGAGGTGATGGATGTGTTAATTGACTAGACGGGGGAAGGACCCTTTCACCATGTGGACATATATCAAACCACCACAATATACCCTTTCAATGCCTTATAATTCTGGCAAACATACTTAATAAAGCCGAAATTAAAAAAAAAGAAAACTAAAGCAATCACACACACACACACACACACACACACACACACACGAGCATTTGCATACACATGCGCGCACCCACAGAAATGCCTCTTGGGTGACTGGCAAGCTCAAGAGTCAATCAAAGGAGTTGCTTGCCAATCAGCACGAGCTTGCATGCTCTTAGAATCTGTGTAGTTCTCTGTTCTCCCACCCACAAAGCTGCTCATTTCTATAGAAAAAGATAACAGTGTGATTTGGACAGAGTTTCAGAAATCTTGATTTTTATAAAATCAAGTGTATAAAAACAGTACTGTTACCCTGTCCTCATTTGCATGGCACAGAATGGCTTGTAAATGGGACACTAAAAGCACCATTAGAACTATCACTTTGATTTAGGCCACTGTCTTCACAACGCTGCCTAATAAATTATGAATATGGTGTCTGGGAGTACATGCCATTAGTAAAGACTGTTTTTATGGCATTGGTAGGAAAGGAGATGGATGTGTCATCTTGAAGAGGTGGGAGTGTCTGACAGGGTCTGAGAAAGTACAGCTTCCAGGGATGTAGTTGCAAAAGAATTGTGAAGTCCCTGAAGACCACTTCTGCTGATGCCACAATTTTGCCTGAAAAGGACTTACCTCCATCACTTCCTGGCAGGGGGACCTCCAGCAAGTCGCCTACCCTCTATAAACCCTGGCTTTCTTGATTGTAAGATGGAGATAATAACACTACCTAAATTACATGGTATTTGGGAGTAAGAAATGAGGTAATGTGGGCAAACATTTGGCCCAGTGCCTGGCTCACTGTAAGTACTCAATTAATGCTAATAAATATTATTATATGAGGATGATAGCATCTTTTTCCCCATTCTAGTTTGAAGCTTGTGCTTCTAAGGCATACATAATAGAAATTTCAAAAAAGTAATGGAAAAGCATAGAAGCGTGTTAATCTTAGAAAATATCTTTGTATTATCCCCATATTGAACTCCATCCACTAAAGCACTAACAGTATTCTTAGGAAATTTCTAAAACGATCCCATGGACATGTATGCTGAGTGTCTTGACTGACAAGTGTGACTCAGGCAAACTTGCAAAGCTCCCTGTCCTTTCTGAGACACTGGAGAACTGGGGCTATGTCACTGACTAAACCTCACCAAACCTCAGCTTTGGATTATATCCACTCTGCAAACTAATTCCACCTCATCCATCATAAATGTTCTCTTTTGCCTCTCAGCCCAGCCCTGCCTCCATCTGATGTTATATCTCCAAGTCAGTTATACTGTACAACCTCACATTCTAGGATCAATTTACTGATGTAACAATAAATTCAAGATTAAAAACCTCAAACGGATGTTCCCTATGCCCAACATATTTTCCATCCTTTCCCTGACAGGCTATGCCTGCTCATTTCCACAGTGACAATTTGAAACTATTTCCAGTCTTATTTCATATTACTCAGAAAATCAAAGCTTCCAGAGGAATCCACAGAAAACAAAAACCCACAGACCTAGACGACAGTCCTGAGCTCCTTCTCTCATTAGATCAATGGAGTTATTCCTTCTATTATCTAAGTCCTAGGTCTCTGTCCTTTGGTCTCCTCAAGGACCTGACATAGGGTTATTCATTTTTCTTTCTCATATCATCAACCAACCCCTTTCAAATGGATCCTTCATGTCAACATTGAAACATGTGCAAATCTTAGATATGTTCAAGTAACCCTTTATGATCCTCACATTCTATTCCAGCGCCCAGCACATTTTCATCCCACTCTTCACAGCCAAATTTTTTGAAAGTTATCTAAACTTTCAGTCTTCTTTTCCTTATCTCTCTTCCTACCAACCTCCACAAGTCTGAAATCCATGCCACCCAGTAGCATGTGTTCTGGGTACAGCTGACCTCCACATTGTTAAATGCACTCAACCCTCACCGGCATTAGACGCTGTCCATCATTTCCATCTTCGAAAACCTCTCTTTCCCTTGGCAGCCATGATCCTACTGCCCTAGTTTTTCTCCTATCCTCTCTCATCTCTTCACATTCCTCTGTAGGTTGATACTGCTTTTTCCAGCATTAGATGTAGGAGTTCCTTCAGGGTCAGTTCTAATACCGCACATCTTCTCACTCTGTGTATTTCCCTAGGCAACAATATCCACCCTTCACAACTTAAAGCCTTTGGACCAATATATGTAAGCGCCCACTTGATGTGTGTACTTCAAACTTCACGGGCATCGAACACAGCCTACCCAAGATTCATTTTCTCTAATTCCAGCATTTTCTCTCTTATTGAAAGATGCCTCTGTGGAAATCAACAAAAAGACCACCCAGGTGAGAACAAGCAAAGACTATTTATTCAGAGCAAGAGTCAGCCACCATCACTAGCGTTTAGCAGAGGAGTAGGGATGCTTTATGGTGGAGAAATATAAAGCCTTCAGGTGTGCCCTAATTTGAAGCTGTAGGTGGGCTAACTCGACGTGAGCATCCTATGTGACTGCTTAGAGGCATATTTTTGGCTTCTTCCACTTGGTCCTACGTTGGAAATGGGACCCAAAATTAGGAAAGATGTCAGTTATTATTCAAGGTGTTTTGGGTTGATTGTTACGGGGATTATTGCTTGGCTTCCTGGACAGGTTGCTGAAGATTATGGGTCAGAATTCTACTTTATGTATGGTCTGGCCATGGTCCATTTGTATATTTAGTTTCTCAGCTCCACCATTCCAATCGGGTAAACCAGAAACAAAGGAGGCAATATAATATGATGACAAGAATATGAGCTTGCAAATTACACTGTGTTTGTTTGATAGGTCCCATTTACTGTACAACTTTGGACAAGCTACTTAAATGTTGTTTTAAATTTACCTACCCTAAGAATTAGGACAATGAAAGACTTATCTAAGGCAGAAACAGTTATTGCCCATCCAACAGCCGCTATCCACACTTTTCTGAAAGTGTTCATAGCATTACCTATCAGCTATGTGCTTGGTCCAAGAATGGTGTGTTATAAATAATAGACTCTAAAATGAGAATTCAATTGGAGGAAAAAAGGAGATGAAGAGTGTTGAGAACGCCAGTATTCTAGACTGAATGTTGATAAGCCTTGTCATTCGATGTCAATATGTTTGATTTGGTTTTTGCCTTAGAAATAAAGACAATTTCACTAACAAGGCTGATATGAATATAAGGAAAATCCAGCCTCTTCAAATGTGTTAACTACGGCCTTGTAGAATTCATTATAGTTTTTTAAGGGTCAAACTTGCTAAGAGGAGGTCTTTTTGCCAAGAGTGTAAAATTTAATTAACTAGGGCTTCTATATTTTGAAGCCTTGCAGGGTTGGAATAACAGAGTCTTCACCTTGAATTAGTGTAAACACAGAGAGAGAGGCAAGAGATGCATCTGAGAAAATAGTGGACACTGCATCCTCTAAGTATCTTCTCTTAATCATTCTCTGCTTGACAAAGGGGAAAAGACTGAAGGCAAAGACACACTTAAAGTGTTTTCCTGTTCCACTAAAGATACTGCTTCATATTTTAACTGGAGCCATTACAATCAAAGCTACTGGGATTAGCAGAGGAAACAGGTCAGTGACTAGAATAATATTCTCAAGGATTATGCCCAAGAAGATTGCTTTTACAACATGGTTTACAACATGGAGCAGACAGGGGAAAAATAGAATGGAAGAGAAATAATTCCTGTTTCTGAGATTGCTAGGTGTACCACATGCCTGGCTGAAAATAATCCATAACAATCCTACAAGGATTTTGGGCTCTGAAATTCCTACCTACGAGAAGTACAGTGCAAAAAATATATGGCTTAAAGGAGGGAAAGAAGGATATTCTACTCAATGCATGTCTGAGGGACAACAGATAAGAAAAATCCTTCCATAGGGCAGAACCAGAGATGACCAGACCGACTGACCTCTAGCAGAGAGTCCTAACCTTTCCTGTATGACATGATATCTGCCACCTTCCAATATCTGTGTGGTTTCTTATTTTTCCCTTTTCTGGATAGTAGTTTTAATTGCAGTCATCATTTACATCTTTACATAGTAATTTGGCATGATGGATTTATGAGAAAAACTTGTCTTCTGCACTTAGGACACTGGAACATGAGTACTCATATCCAGACTTGACACAGGGGAATGGTTTCCCACCAGGGACCCCAACAGGACAAATAATGGGTTAAGATGTAAAGTCTTCTTCATAGGATAGGAGGTAAGTTCATTTTATGTAGGCATGCCGCTTCTTAAGATTGTATGTGGGGCAATGGATGTTAATGGATCTTGGACAGCCAAAGACGTGGACTGTGGCAGATGCTGCTGGCAGCCACTTCAATGGTCATTCTCTATCCCTCCCTTACTGCTTCTTCCTGGATAAAATATTCTGTTCATGTATAAAGCAGTCATGTTCTTAGCATAAGCTGGGTCTCATTTCAGCCCCAGTGTAAATCTTGTTTAGTCTGAGCTGATTTTGGTAGTTGCAGTTCCTTGCCAGCAATTGTTTTAGGAATGAACATTTGCTGCAATGCTGGTCAACGAGATAGAATAAGAAATATACTGAGAAGCTTGAGAAACATTTCCCTCATCTTTAAAAAAAAGCAATAGAGGGGGACTTCCTCAATTTGACAAAAAAAATCTACGGAAAATCTAGAGTTAACATCATACTTATTGATAAGAGACTCAAACCTTTTCTACTAAGATCAGGAACAAGGCAAGGATGTCCCCACTCATCACTCCTTTCCAACATCATATTGGAAGCCCTAGCTGATATCATAAGACAAGCAAGGGAAATAAAAGACATGTAGATTGGGAAGGAATAAATAAAACTGCCTTTGTTTGAAGATGACATGATGATCTCTATAGAACATCTGAAAGAATTAACAACAACAACAACAACAAAAAATGACTGGAACTAATAGAGACTATAATAAGCTTATAGGATATAAAGTTAACATTAAAAAAATCAATCACTGTCTTATATACCAGCAAAGAAAGAGTGAAATTTGAAATTTAAAACATAACACCATCCATATTAGCACCCCCCAAAATCAAATACTTAGGTATAAACCAAACAAAATATGTACAAGAGCTATATCAAGAAAACTACAAAACTCCGATGAAGGAAATCAAAGATGAACTAAATAAATGGAGAGATATTCATGGAAAGGAAGATCCAATATTGTCAAGATGTCCATTCTTCCCAATTTGATTTATAAACTCAGTGTAATCCCATAAAAATCCCAGCAAGTTATTTTGTGGATATTAGCAAACTGATCCTAACGTTCATATGGAGAGGCAAAAAACCTAGAATAGTCAACACAATATTGAAGGAGAAGAATAAAGTTGGAGGACTGACACTGCGGGACTCCAAGACTTAATATAAAGAGAAAGGAATCAAGAAAATGTGGTATCAGTGAAAGGATAGACAAACAGATCAATGCACCAGAATACAGAGCCAAGAAATAGATCCATATAAATATAGTCAATTGACCTTTGACAAAGGAACAAAGGCAATACAAAAGCAAAGGCAAAATGGAGCAAAGATAGTCTCTTTAACAAATGGTGCTGGATCACTGGACATCCAAATGAAAATAAAAAAGAATCTGATATTGACTTTACACCTTTCACAAAGATTAACTCAACATGGATTAATGATATAAATGTAAAATGCAAAACTATAAAATTCCTAGAAGATAACATAGGAGAAAACTTAAATGACTTTGGGCATGGTGATGGCTTGTAGATACAACAGCAAAGGCACATTTGATGAAAGAAATAATTGAGAGGCTGGACTTCATTCAATGAAAAATGCTCTGAGAAAGACAATATCAAGTGAATGAGTAGACAAATCACAGACTGGGACAAAATACTTGTAAAAGACACATCTGATAAAGGAACATTATGCAAAACATACAAAGAATTCTTAAAAGTCGACAATAAGAAAAGAATCAAATTTTAAAATGGGCCAAAGACCTTAACAAACACTTCGCCAAAAAAGATACACAAATGGCAAATAAGCATATGAAAAAATGCCCTCATATCATTTGCCATCAGGGAAATGCAAATTAAAACAACAATGAAATACCATATTAAAAGAATAGCCAAAATTCAAAACACTGTCAATAGTAAAGGTGACAAACACTGAGAGTGTGGGGCAACAGGCTCATTCATTGCTAGTCAGAATGCAAAACAGTACAGCCACATTGGAAGACAATTTGGCAGTATCATATGAAGCTAACTATACTCTTACCATACAATCCAGCAATCATGCTCCCTAGCATTTACCCAAAGGAGTTGAAAACATGTTCATGCATAAGCCTGCATATGGATGTTTACAGCAACTTTATTCACAACTGTCAAAACTTGCAAGCAACCAAGATGTCCTTCAGTGGGTGATGGATAAATTGTGGTATGTCCACATAATGGAATATTATGCAATGATAAAAAGCAATGAGCTATCAAGCCATGAAAAGATGTGGAGGAATATTAAATACATATTACTAAGTGAAAGAAGCCAATTTGAAAAGGCCACATACCATGTAATTCCACCTTCATGACATTCTAGAAAAGGCAAAACTATGGAGACAGTAAAAAGAGCAATGGTTGCCAGGGAATGGGGGAGGGGACGGGTGAACAAACAGAGCATAGACCACTTTCAGGGCAAGGAAAATAGTCTGTGTGATAGCATAATGATAGATGCATGTCATTATACATTCGTCCAAACCTGCAGAATGTATACCACCAACAGTGATCCCAAATGTAAACTGTATGCTTTGGGTGACCATGATTGGCAATGTAGATTCATCAACTGCAACCAATGCACTGCTCTGGTGGGGAATTTTGACGATGGAGAAGGCTATGCATGTGTGGGGAGCAGAAGGTATATGAAATCTCTGTACCTTCCTTTCAATTTTGCTGTGAACCTAAAACTGCTTTTAAAATACAAGGTCTTTAAAAAAGTATACTTGAACAAACAAAAGATATAACATGCTCTTGGAAAGAAAGACTCATATCTAAAAGATGTCAAT
This sequence comes from Smutsia gigantea, assembly GCA_032199065.1. Taxonomy (NCBI): domain Eukaryota; kingdom Metazoa; phylum Chordata; class Mammalia; order Pholidota; family Manidae; genus Smutsia; species Smutsia gigantea. Next base: position 88,883 of record JAVSCE010014138.1, on the reverse strand, counting down.
TCTCAGAAGTTAGTTTATATATGTAATACAATTCCAGTGAAAACACCATTCAGTCTTCTTCTGGAACCAGATAAATCAGTACAAAGTTTATTTGGTAGAAAAGTTATTAGTAAGCAAAAATTTCCCAGAACACCTAAAAAAATCAATTTGGGGAAGAGGGAGGGGATGGCTAACAGATATTAAATATTATACATTGTTGTACAATTAAAATAGTGTGTATTGTCACTAATCATCAGCGAATACAAATTAAAAGCACAATGAGATATCACCTCACACCAGTTTGCATAGTCAACATCCAAAAGGCAAGGAACAACAAACACTGGTGAGGATGCAGAGAAAGGGGAACCCTCCTACACTCTTGGTGGGAATGTAAATTAGTTCAACCATTGTGGAAAGCAATACAGAAGTTCTTCAAAAAACTAAAAATAGAAATACCATTTGACGCAGGAATTCCACTCCTAGGAATTTAACCGAAGAAAAACAAGATCCCAGATTCAAAAAGACATATGCACCCCTATGTTTATTGCAGCACTATTTATAATAGCCAGGATATGGAAGCAACCTAAGTGTCCATCAGTGGATGAATGGATAAAAAAAGGCGTGGTACATATACATGGTGAAATATTATAGAAAAGAAATTCTACCATATGCAAGAACATGGATGGATCTAGAGGGTATTATGCTCAGTGAAATAAGCCAGGTGGAGAAAGACAAATACCAAATGACTTCACTCATTTGTGGAGTATAAAAACAAAGCAAAACTGAAGGAACAAAATAGCAGTAGACTCACAGACACTGAGAAGGGAGTAGTGGTTACTGGAGGGAGGGGTTGGGGAGGGAGAAGGGGATTAAGGAGCATTATAATTAGCATTCACAATATAGGTAGTTCATGGGGAAGGCAGTACAGCATGGAGAAGACAATTAATGACTCTATAGTATCTTACTATGCTGATAGATAGTGACTGCAAAGGGGTGGGGGTGGGGACTTGATAATATAGGTGAATGTTGAAACCACAACGTTGCTCATGTGAAACCTTCATAAGATTGTATATCAATACCTTAATTAAAAAAAAATGAAAAGAAATAGTATGTATTGGTATATAAAGAGAGAGACAATCCATAGAACAGGTTACAAAATCCAGAAACAGATCCAAGTACATATGGAAATTTAAAATATGATAAAGATAGCTTCTCAAATTAGTGATTTGTTGAAGGGAAATGGTAGACTTTTTATCTAGTTGAGACAACTGAGTAGAAATATGGGAAAAGAGAAAAGGGGATGGATTTCTTACAATGCACATCAAGACAAATTCCCCATAGAGCAGAGAACTGAATATAAAAAGTGAAATCATACAAGCATTTTCATTAATTATCAGAAAAAATGGAGAAGTTTGAGTACATAAAATATTTTGCCTGACAAAAAGCATCAGCAGTAAAATAAAATGCCAAATGACAAAATAGGACAAGTATTTGCAAATTAAATCACAAAGTTATAAGCTGTAATATCTACAGGCTTTCTTAAAATTCAGAAGAGACCAAAAACCAAATAGAAAAATGAGCAAACCATAGGACCAGACAGCTCACAGAACAAATAGCCCTAAACATATGAAAAGATGTTCAATCATGCTTCTAATAAGATAAGTGCAAAATTAAATATAATGTGATTGTACTTTTCATCCATCAGACTGTTGGAAACCCACAGTCTGACTATGCATGGCTGGCCAGGCTATCACAGAACACACATTCTTATATGAAGGCAAACAGGTACGGCATGCTGCTGTGGAGGCAATTTGGTGTTTGCTGCTGAAACTAAACATGTATTTACCCTTTAGCAGAGCAATTCTCTTCTGGGAAGCTATTCTGAAGATAGACTGGAAAAAATATGAATTGACATATGAACAGTTTATTCAATATAACACTCTTTGTCATAGCAAAAGGCTGGAATATATCCAAACGTCAATCAATAAAGACCTAGTTGAATAAATCATGTTACAGCCGTAAACGGAGTGTTAAGTAGTATAAAAAGGAGTGAGGAAAACCTTTTTATATAAATGATCTTCAGGATGTATCATTAAGTGATAAAAATATATGGGTAGAATGATGTGGATAACACACCTTCCTTTGTAAAGAAAAGAGGGGATATACATATTTGCTTTTTATTTTATTTGCATATTTGCTTCAAAAAGAAGCAATGTGAGAATAACAACCAAACTAAAAAAAATGCTTACCAAAGAGAAAGGAAGGTAACAGAAGGTAGGGAATGAGGAGGTTTTTCCTTCTGGCCTGGGCTGTGTTAGTGATGACTGGAGCCAGAGCCAGCTTTCAGCCATGATGGGGACTACCCCAAGGACCACGGGGCACACGGAAGAGGACAGAGTAGACACACCAGATGAAGCAGGGTCCCAGAGGGCTTCAGAGCTGATGAATCAGTGCAACCTCAAAAATACCCTACCCACAGACTTTTATTCTGCAACATGATAATAACCTGTTAAGCTGGCTTTTCTGTAACTTGAAGCCAAAAGTATATAGATACATTATCATCTAGTTTTTATGAAAAAAGATACTTATCAACACATCTCCCTCCCACAGTTAATATTTAATAAATGCTAGCTTCCCTATTTCTTGACCTACCACCAAGTTCTTGTATCAACATCATCCCAGTATCACTGACATCTTTTATCTTTCTCCCATCCTTGCTATTGGTTACCATAATCTCTCTTCTGTACTACCCAGAAACACAGTCATTGCTAATCTGATCATATAGGGAACCTGTGTTTCTGCTTCCACCCAACTAAAAACTCTTAATGGCCTTGCTCTTGGGATAAAGATAAAAATCTTTAGCATGGCCCACAGCAGTCTTACATGGCCTATCCTCTCCTTAGCTCTTCATCCTCATTTTCTGTTCCCTTGCTCCTTGTATTCCCACCATGCTTAACTTGTTTCAGTTCCTGAAAAGAACTTTGCTCCTTCCCACCACAGGGCCTTTGCATGTATTTTCCTCACCATCTGGAATGCATCCTAGTCACCCCTCCACCTTGGCTGAGTTCACAATTATTCAAGCTTTAGCTAACGCTTATCTTCAGGGAAGCATTTCCAAAAACCCCTGTCCAGATCAGGTTTTGTTAGGTCCTTTCTAGAAAGTTCCTTTACTCCTTATATTTACTATACATTAGTGTTATCTCAACAAGGTGGAGGTTTCTTGTCTATTCTGACATACATATACAGCAGCTCCTTCCTTCTTCCCCACTTCATATTCAAAAGGAAGGGGATGGTCGATTTCCTGTAAGATTCCTTGACTGCTCTAGGTGTGACTGTTTTACTCCCTAGAGGCTGCCTAGCAGTGTAGGGCATAGGGGATTTAGAATTAGATAGATCTCAATTTGAACATCGCTCCTGCCCCCAATCAGCTCTTTGACCTTGTGGAGTTACCTGTGAGCCACAGCATTTTTCTTATATAATAAAGACAATGCAGACTGTAAGGGTTTGCCATTATTTGTGTAGAGGCTCTAACAGAGTACCTAATAGGTGCTACTATGGTGGTTCACCCTCTCTTCCAGATTACATCCTTCCTCTATTTAAACTCTATTTCCAGGCCATCCTCAGAATTTCTTCTCTAAGTAACTCCATCCATGGTTCAACCCACTGCATAGTCTCAGATTCATGAGCTCATGGGTCCCCCTCACGGGATTCCCCTAACTACTCTTTCAAGGCACAATGCTCTTCAGCCCTTAGGTGCATAATCAGTACTGGCTATGTGGTTACTGGCAGCCCTCAAAACAACCTTATCTCATGCTCAAAATGCCTTGACTTAGAAATTCTCTTTTGGAACTAGAAAAACACTTCAGAAAGCGGCCTGTTGAAAAAACTGTCCTCTTATGGCATCATACTTTATCTGTTATTGGTATCCGCATTGCCAGTTTTTAAAAAATATCCACCTGACATCTTAAAAATAAGTGAGAAGGATGTTGAGAGTGAGTAGAAAAGAGACATGATGCAGTGTTAAAACAGGTGCTTCCTTTTTTGTTTTCCCAGTTTTCTACCCTCCAGATCAACTTCCCCTTAAACACTATAAATCAAGCTCCTGTGCTATCACATATAATCTGCTTTGGGAGGCATTAACAGCATCGATATACCGGTGCATCTGATGGATCATTTTCTTGCCTGATCCTTGTTATAAGCTGTGACTCTGACATCTGGTCTTCGGCCTGGCTTCCAAAACAGTGAATTCAGGTAAGTCATGTCTCCAAGCTGCTTAGGGAGGCAAAACCCCACAAGAACAACATTTACTTAGTGCCTTATAATTAATAAAGACTTCAGACAAGTCATATTTCCCTGAACATTTATTTCCCACTTTCCACATATTTTTGATAGTGTACAATGGGAACTTTCTATCTGCAGGAGGCTAGACAATGCCACCCCCCTCCCACCCCACTCACCCGAGATGCCCATGTGCTAATCCCTGGAACCTGGGAACCTGTTACCTTACATGGTGAAAGGGACTTCACAGTTTTAAGAATCTTAAAACCGGGAGATTATTTTGGATTATCTGGGTAGGCCAATGTAAATACAAGCATCTTTGGTCAATGGGAAAGAAGGTGATATGACAAAGGAAGAAGAAATTGGAGGGAGGCATCCAGGAGGTGAGAAATGCCAGCCTCCTTTAAAAGCTGGAAGAGGCAAGAAACAGATTCCCTGGAGTCTCCAAAAGGAGCCAGCCCTGCTGACACCTTGATTTTAACCGCTTAAGACTTCTTTTGTACTTCTGACTGCAAGAATTGGAAGAGAATAAATGTGTGGTAATTTGTCACTGAACAATAGGAAGCTAATATCTCACCCACTGTCTCACTTGCCCCATAGATTATGGGGTCATGCAGTGTTTCTTGCATCTCAGTTCCCAATTCCATCTTCCTGTTGTTGGGTTATCTCAAATTAAATATACTTTAAGATAAAGATGTGAACAATACCCAGCAGATAGCATGGACAGCCAAAGGAACAGATAGGAATTAAGAAAGAAGGAGAAAATGAGATCACAGAAAGAAAAAGTCTAATTATGGCATTATTATCTATAGGGGTTAGAGACAGCTGTACTGTGGCAGAGGCTCTCTGGGCCAACACCAGACATTTCTTAGGCTGGAAATGTCAGGGGTAGCCCTAATAGCCAGGGATGACTAATTTAAAGAGACCTCTGCTAGAAGGTATTTGGGAAAGAATTTTTTATTAAAGAGAGATGGGTGAAGAAATGACCTTTCTTTCCTGCCCTTCCTGCTTGGTGTGCTTGATGCCAGGACATACCACATGGAACTGCTGCAGCCATTTTGAGACCATGAGGAAAAGGCCAAGAACATTCTAGAGAGGGCAACTCAGTGCTCTTAAAACACTGAGCCTCTGAACCAGCCCTAGGGATGCACATTTCCAAACTTCTTTTTATACAGTCAATAAAATGTCTGTATTCATTTTTAGTCAAGAATTTATTCTATTACTTATGGTCAAAGCCTTATTTTTTTAATTATATGTATTTTTAATATTTTTTTATTTTGCTATCATTAATGTACAATTACATGAACATTATGGTTACTAGAGTCCCCCAATTATCAATTCTCCACCACATACCCCATTACAGTCACTGTCCATCAGCATAGTAAGATGCTATAGAATCACTACTTGTCTTCTCTGTGCTATACTGCCTTCCCCGTGTACACCCCCCCTACATTATGTGTGCTAATCGTAATGCCCCCTTTTCCCCCTTATCCCTCCCTTGCCATCCATCCTCTCCAGTCCCTTCCCCTTTGGTAACTGTTAGTCCATTCTTGGGTTCTGTGACTCTGCTGCTGTTTAGTTTCTTTAGTTTTTTTCTTTGTTCTTTTACTCCACAGATGGGTGAAATCATTTGATACTTGTCTTTCTCCACCTGGCTTATTTCACTGAGCATAATACCCTCTAGCTCCATCCATGTTGTTGCAAATGGTAGGATTTGTTTTCTTCTTATGGCTGAATACTAGTCCATTGTGTGTATGTACCACATCTTTATCCATTCATCTACTGATGGACACTTAGGTTGTTTCCATTTCTTGGCTATTGTAAATAGTGCTGCAATAAACATATGGGTGCATATGTCTTTTTCAAACTGGGCTGCTGCATTCTTAGGGTAAATTCCTAGGAGTGGAATTCCTGGGTCAAATAGTATTCCTATTTTGAGTTTTTTGAGAAACCTCCATACTGCTTTTCACAATGGGTGAACTATTTTACATTCCCACCAGCAGTGTTGAAGGGTTCCCCTTTCTCCACATTCTCGCCAACATTTGTTGTTGTTTGTCTTTTGGATGTTGGCTATCCTAACTGGTGTAAAGTGATATCTCACTGTGGTTTTAATTTGCATTTCTCTCATGATTAGGGATGTGGAGCATCTTTTCATGTGCCTGTTGGCCATCTGAATTTCTTCTTTGAAGAAAGTCTGTTCAGCTCCTCTGCCCATTTTTTAATTGGCTTATTTGCTTTTTGTTTGTTGAGGTGCATGAGCTCTTTATATAATTTGGATGTCAACCCCTTATCGGATATGTCATTTATGAATATATTCTCCCATACTGTAGGATCTCTTTTTGTTCTGTTGATGGTGTCCTTTGCTGTACAGAAGCTTTTTAGTTTGATATAGTCCCACTTGTTCATTTTTGCTTTTGTTTCCCTTGCCCAGGAAGATATGTTCATGAAGAAGTTGCTCGTGTTTATGTCCAAGAGATTTTTGCGTATGTTTTTTTCTAAGAGTTTTATGGTTTCATGACTTACATTCAGGTCTTTCATCCATTTTGAGTTTACTATTGTGTATGGGGTTAGACAATAATCCAGTTTCATTCTCTTACATGTAGCTGTCCAGTTTTGCCAGTCAAAGTCTTATTACCAACATACTGCTTTTTGACAAAAATGAAATTTGACTCTAACTCCAAATAAAGTACTTACCTAGTAATCTCAGCTCAACAGTCAAGTGTTTTCTGAGAACTGACTTTGTACTGTATTGGACTTTTTGGGGGGTTTTAAAAACGGGCCAGATATGATCTTGGTACTCAAGGAACTTATAATCTAACACAGGAAGAGAAGCATACTCTATTTGCAATATTAGAAGCATAATATAATAAATCTTCTAGAGCATTTCAAAGGTGCAAGAGTTTGGAGAGTGAATGAACTGTTGGAACAGGTACACTGAACACCCAGGTGTACAAAGGCAGGTAGGAGGGAGAGGATTTAAACAATAATAAATGCAACAAAAAAATTCAGTCTGCTTTTTTCACACACCAGCAATTCTAAATGTCATTGATAAAACACTCTGCCTGGAAGGAAAATTTTCTAAGTTCTGTTAATTCTTTGGTTGTTATTGGGTTTTAGTAATATATATGTTTTCTTTAAATTAGTATGTCTTTGTTACATATACTTTAATAAACATGTGGCCTTAAGTTACACATTCATTTCAAGAAGATATTTGTTATGATTCATTTGGTGCTTTGAACCATTTCTCCTTGGAATTATCTAAATCAGACTATTTCCATGTTAGGTCACTATTATTATCCCATTTCACAGATGAAGAAATGGAGACCCAAAGACCTGTGGTGACTGGCCTCTGATAGTTAAATTCATCAGTAAATTAGCCATTTTTAGAAGAAGCAATGTTTTTTTTCTACTATATCACTCTGCCTCTTTCTTTAGCATTTGTTATTTCCCAAAAATGTAGGCAAGTAGAATACAGGCACGTGTGCAAAACAGATATTTAATCTAGCAGAGCCTCTTCAGATCTCCGGTGTTAGAAAAAAAGTTTGACATCTCAGAAAACACAGGTCATTTCATATTTGTAGCTATCCTTCAAGGAGCATCATTTAACCAATAGTGAACCTTCCTATAGAGCTTTCTGAATGACAGAAATGCTGTATCTTTCCAGTATGGTAATCTCTAGCCACACAGGCTCATGGGCACTTGAAATGTAACTAGTATGACTGAGGAACTGGATTTTTAATTTAATTTTCATTAATTTACATTTACATTTAAATTTACTGAACAGTAGAGAAATAGATTATAGGTCTCATTAATTGATTTCACCAACAGAAGAATGGATAAAGAAGATAAAAATGGATATATACAGTAGAAATTATTCAGCAATAAGAGGAAGGCAATCCTGCCATTTGTAACAACGTGGGTGGACCTAGAGGGTATTATGCTTAGTAAAACAAGTCAGACAGAAAAAGACAAATATCATGTGATTTCACTTATATGTGGAATCTAAAAAAATGAAAACAAGAACAAAAAATGAACTCATGGATGCCAAGAACGGATTGGTGGCCGCCAGGAGCTGGTAGAGGTGGTGAGCAATGAGGGAAATGGGTGAAAAAAACAAAAGGGGGACAATGGAAGGGTGTGCATCCTTTGTGGGTATAAGCCTAGCAAGAATTCCCAAGCATTCTGTTTCTTTAGCAACAAAGATGAAAAATGCTATTTTAGAGTCCATGAAAGCTGTTTCTGAAAGATGTAAAACAATGGTGGGAACACAGGTGGACACTTGCTTTTTATTTTTAAATCCTCAGCTCATCTCTTCTTCCTTTGTCTGCTTTTTTTTCCCCCTACTTTTTCAAATTCAGCTGCATTCAGCTCAAATGTCACCATCTCTGTGAATCCCACAGTCGGTCAGGGATAGAAATCCAATTCATAGAGCTTAAAAGAAAAAAAAAGTCCTACAGTGGAACTCTATCAATAGACATTAAACTCAAGCGAAATCACATGGACTCAGCAAAATCAATACTAGAGAAACAACAACAAAAGGGACAAACAAGAACTGATGTGTATTTTTTAAATACAAAACGGTCCCTAACCTTAAGCCAAATACTTGAACTCGGGCTTAACTGAATGAAGTATTATCTGTTCTATTCCTTTATCTACTTTTCAAAGATAATTTTGACTTTATTTAATTTTTGCATTTCCTGTTCAATTTTGGACACAGGCTTTACGACACAACTTCTATGTACCCTATTTGATAGAGATAGTAATTGAAATACACTCAACATTTGGAAAATTTGGCTTCATTTTTCCATTTCTTATGTCCTTTTCTTTCTAAGGTCTCTAAAAATTGATTATATTTCCCAATATTTCATGAATCAATATTATGTTGGACATGAAATGATCACTTTATTGCCATAGAGAATATGTCCCAGTGACTTATTCTGGTATTTTTTTGAAAGCTGAATGCCAGAGACAAGTATATGTGTCACTAATAAGTCAATATATATACTCACACGCATATGGTTATATGGGTAAAAACACACCACATATGTTAGTTATGTTTTATGAACAGTGAAAATTCTTTGGGAATACAATATGCAGAAACAAGATAGAAGAGGTTCTTATTACCCTTATTATCGCTTTGAGGATATAGTTATATATGGAGAATAAATACTGTTAATCTAGCAATCTATTAGCTGGAACTTTACACTTTAAGTAGTCCTTCTGAACACTAATATAACAACAAGGCTTAATTATCTGTTGCATCCTGGAATATCTTTGGAGTGCTAAATTTTTCAAAATTATCTATTAAAATATTCACATATTTAAAATTATAGTAAAATTTTATTTCATGGATAATGTCACGCATGTTATATAAATGACTAATTAAAAAATACTCAAACTATGGTAGAGAAAAGAGGTTCCCAAATGCCAGACCTGGGATTACTGCATTCCATTACCTATTTGTTATCATTCCATAGAGAAGTGAGAAAAGTAAGGACATAAAAGATTATATTTTATTTTGTAATTATGTTCTTCTCAATTTTTTGGTGTTAAAATATCTGTTCTTACGTTAGCCACCGAGATTCTTTGGACTCTCTGGGAGATACTGCTGTCAAGCAAGATTTCTCAAGTAGTGATTCCCAGACATGACCTGGAGAATTACAATGTTTGGGTGGAAGGGTTTGAAATTAACGTGTTTAACAAGTTTTTCCACTGATTCAAATACATCCTAATGTTTGAGAACCACTAGTATGGAGTACAGAGAGCAGACACTGAATCCAGATCCTCAAAGTTTGAAATCTTGCCTTGTTGTTTTCTAGCTGGATGACCTATGATGCTTAGTTTCTCAGCCTTCATTGTCTCATTTGTAAAACAGAAGGCCGTTAGGAGAATGAAAAATTTAAGCAGTGTAAAGTCTTCAACAAAACCTGGTTTAGAATAGAAACACAAGGAAATTAGTTCTCTGCCACACCCCTATAGATGCTAGTTAAGTATCTACCATGCTAGTTAAGTGTCGACTCTACACCTTGCATATGTATATTTTAATAGGGAGAATTGTAAGATGGTCCCCAAAGATTCCTGGCCACTGGTTATTCAGTTAAACACAAATCTAAATACTGCTGTGAAGGAATTTTGCTCATGTAATTAAAGTTCCAAATCAGTTGATCTTAAGATAGGAGACTTTTCTGATGCACCTGACCTGATCTTGTGTGCCTTTCAAAGCAGTTTTCTCTTGCTGGTTGCCCAAGAGAAAGTCAGTGAGATGCACTTGGACAGGCCTAGAAGAAAGCCAGCATCAATCTTGTGAACTGCATATGGGGCCACAGGGTGAGGGCCACAGGGTGGCCTCTAGTTGCTGAGATCAGTCCCCAGCTGACAGCCAGCAGGACAAAGTCAGTCTCAGTCCTACAACTGCAAGGAAATGAATTCTGCACAACCTGAAGGAGCTTAGAGGGACATCTTTCCCTAGTTGAGTCGCCAGATGAAGATACAGCTGGCTGAAATCTTGATTTCAACTTTTTTATACCCTGAGCAGAGAACCCAGTCACATTGTGCCAGACTTCTGACCTACAGAACCATGAGGCAATAAATGGGTGTTGTTTTAAGTCTCTAAATATGTGATAACTTTTTACATGGCAATAGAAAAAGTATATATATAATGGAATTGTATGATTATGTTTTTAAAAGGTAATAGTACACAAAAAACAAATTCCTCCTCTTGCCTTTTTGGCCATACACCTATGCTGGTATCTGTAATATAAATAAGAAGTGACAGTTCTCATCTTCTAAGGGACAAATGGAAGGAAAAACAGCATATCCACTATTCTGACATTATTACCAAGGACTACATAAATGCACATCTCTTTCACTCCATCACCTTTAGTTGTTATAAATGCCCTGCAGTGAAATAACCTTCCCATTTTGCCCATAGGCTTAGCTAGGCATCTAGAAGTGACAGCAACTGAACTTTTAACTTGGATAAACAGCAATCCCCAAAGGTTTACAACTGTGAAGAGCTTTCTCCCATACTTCTGTTGGCTTTTCCTTTTGTTCGTCCTTGTATATGCTTAAGGGGAGGAGGTTGACACTTTTGGCCCTTATAATCTGGACCAAAATCAAAATTTTCTAATCTTGAGACTTCAGTGATAACAGTAAGCTTTACATGTTGTTCAGACTGAATCCCAATTGCTTTGGATTGTTTAAACTAGAACTCAGACATTCATCTAAACTCTATCTTCTGATGTGTTTCAAATAAAAGACATCATGTTTCCAGTTTCAACAAAGTCAAATATAACAGAAGCATAATGATCTCTTTTCCCCTTTTTATAACCTTTTTCCCTTTTTATAAAGCAACTATGTATAGGAATTTCTACTTCTATAGGAAGCATGTGTGCATTTACTATGTAGATAACAACACCTAACATTTATTAAACAATTACACGCCAGACCCGCTTGTGGACTCTTCAAGTCTATTAATTTAACTATCATAACATCTCTCTGAGAAAGATACCATAAATTATAACCTTATGCCTGTGTACAATGAGGAAACTACAGAGTATTTAAATAACTGGCCCAAGATCACATAGCTAATAAGTGAAGTTGGGAACAGAAATTCCAGCTCTCAAGTTGTGTATTTAATGCCTGTTCTACTTTGAGATGAGAGGTATTATTCCTCTCAGTCCATAAATCTACTGCATGCAAAGTGCAGCATTCAGCAGAAGGCACAGGACTTTCATGTCAAAGCATGTTATCTCTGCCTAGAGAGGCAAAAGGCACAAGGAAACAGCTAAAAACCAGTGACTGAGTCCAAACCTTCCCTCCTCTCCTTCATGACTGCTATTGGCAATAAAAATGAAGAGTAAGAAAGCCTACTTTAAAACTTCAGCCAGCTGAGAAAATTCAATAATACGCTATAAAACAGACAGTACAGTTTAAGAGTTTCTAACAAGATAGCAGCTTTCAGTTCGAGTTATAAGATAAATAGGTCTTGAAAGGTGACTCCCTGGATCTCTGATCCTTTGTAACATGTGCTTGGGTCCAAAACACCCTGTGGTTGAAATGAAGGAAGACACACAATTCACTTCTCTGGGTCCTGGGCTCTTTGTTACTGTCACAATGTCAGGGTATTAAACAGTGTGTGTGTGTGTGTATACACATGCACACATGCACACAGGCATAAAACAAAGGCATCAAATGCACAAAAGGAATTTTTTGCCCTGGAAGAACAGATTTCAGAACTACTCAATTTTCTTCCCACTGTGCTCCAAATGAGCTTTGAAAACAGAACTAGCACAGCTGTATCTCTCTGGAAATACCATGTCTCAGAAAGTTCTGTAAACTAAGCTTCATCCTAAATGAGGTATGGGGGCCCCTATTTATAGTAGACTTGTGATGAATTTTTAATACAAATAATTACCCTTTAAAGGATCTATTTTTTAAGTGAATAGGGGCCACATCAGGGTTTTTGTTTTTAAATTTTTCCAGTAAGAGAGATTTAGTTGAGTGTTTGAATGGCACCAAACTGCTAAGCACTTTACATGAATCTAAAAATAAAGGTCCCCTGACTTGCTTCTCCCTGGAGCTAACACCCCATCTCTCTTCTCTGTTCAAATGCCACCTCCATCTTTCCAGCTCCGATGTGGATTCAGCCTCCTCAGACCATTGAAATGGTTTTTGTCAAGATAACTAACGGTGACCCTGTCTCTCACGTAGTGAGACGCAGTCCTCACCTCAGTCGACTTCTCAGCAGTATTTAGTGCTATTTGATCACCTCCCTCTCCACTTTCTTCCCTTTGTTTTTCAAATCGCCTATTTTTGTTTTGGAGCTCTTTTTGAAACAAAAAATATTATTTCTCTTTTATTGAAGTACAGTTGATATACACTAAATGAGTTTCAGGTGTACAACATAGTGATTCAATAATTATATACACTGTGAAATGTTCACCATGGCAACTGTAGTTACCAACTGCCGCCATACAAAGTTCTAATAATAGTAGTGGCCACATCAGTTTTAAAGGAACTGCTCAGCCCTCATCTATCACCTGAATTACGGCAATACTTTCCTACCACCTTTCGCTGTCTCCACCCTCACAACACCGACCCTCATTCCTTCCCACGCCGAAGTTCATTCTCCGTAACACCCACAGAAGAGCACGTAATCTGAACAGTGGTCCGTAAACTAGAGTTGAAAAGAAATCTTTATTTTCACTAATCTCTAACTAAAATTTAGCATTTCCTTCTATTATGAATGGAGACAAGAAATCTCAGTATTATTTGTGGTAGCAATGACCTTACCACCAAACAAAATCAAACATTTTCAGATCTCATTATAACTGCAGGAAATATTCCCAAATATCACATATGCTCACCACCATTCAAAAGTACCATGATCATAAGACCTGCTGCTAGATCTCATTATTTAATGCATTTAATGAAGAAGTATATATATTGTTCTATCACAATTTTTCCTCTATATTTTGATCACTGTATTTCAATGTTCATTAATCTCTTTTGAAATTCTATGTCTCTGCTTTTTTTTAATCCTGCAAAAGGATCCATTGGCTTTCACAGACTGCTATGTGTATTGGCACATACACACACAAATTAAGAACCTTTGCTCTGGAAGGATTTTCTAAAATAAAGTTCTCATAATGTTACTCCCATAACTTAAACCTCCTCAGTGGCATCTGGTCATCTTCCTAATTGTGTCTGCATCCTTTGTGGTTCACAGGAGGCCTTCCATGACCTACAAGTCTCCCCTCACTGCCTTGTCACCTGTGTGTTGATCCTTGGACCCTGTACTTCATCTGTTCCAAATTGTTTCAAGTTCCTAGATGCACTGATTTGTCAATGCTCTCTTTGTCTCTAGGCACACTGTTCTCTCTCAGAAAAATGTCTCTCCCTGATTGATTGCTGTTAAACTCCTACTCACCCTGTAAGACCCAGATCAAGGTCACCCTCCTGGGACACTTCACCTGATGTATAGACCCTTCAACCCTTCCAGATTCAGGATAATGACTCATCCCTTTCGCTCCACTCTTGCACACTTTACCTACATTATAGCACTTAACACAGGGCATCATGGTTGTGTATTTATAGATCCCTTTAAGGGGTTGTGAGTCCAGGAGCTCATTGTACCATGTTTGACACAGTGCCAAGCACACTGTGGGCCTTTTATGCACTTGTGCTTGACTACTGTCCACAGGTGTTACAGTAAAAGTAAACCTCGAGTAGGACCCAAAGCTGGCTTTGTAGTCAGTGTAGGACTCTCAACTGAGTAGGAAGTAGGACAAACTAATTTATTTTGCTGATAACTTCTTTGTAAATCAGAGCTGTTAAATTCCAAATATTAGTGAATTCTCCTCTGGGTAGATTACTTACATCTTCAGAACGTTCCTACTGAGACTTCTCCTTCTGAAAAATTAGACTCTTCTTCATATATACCATTTGTTTGCTCATTTACTCACTCAGCAAACATTTCTGAGAGCCAACTATCTGCCAGGCACTGTCTGGGGGATTCAGCAATCAATGGTTAAATCTTGTCTCTGCTCTCATGAAGCTTAAAATGTAAGGCAGGCTGTCCAACAGAACTTTCTGTGATGATGGAAATGACATATACTTGCATTGTCCAGTGCAGTAACCACCAGCTATATGTGGTCATTGAATCTTTGAAACATGGCTAGCAAGAGAGAGGAACTTAATTTAAATTTTTATTCTAATTAATTTAAACAAGTCATGTTGGTGGTGGGCACCATATTGACTACAGTTGTAGAGTGTGGTATAAATGGTAAGTGAAGAAATGTGAATAAACAAGAAAAAAACCTAATAAATGAATAAGAAAAGCCTCAAATACTGAGAAGTGCCAGTACAAAGAATTAAGGAGGCCAGTGTAAAGTCACTGGGGTATCAGAGGAAGTTCCTTCAAGGAGGTGACATCTGAGTGGGCTGAATATCAAGAAAGATCCTGCTATAGGGAGAAATGAAGAGAATTCTAGGCAGAAAGAACAGAAACAATTATGAACCAGTAAGAGACATACATTTGATGGATATAAAGGGAAATGTGCCTGGAATGCAATAGATAAAGGCATCGTAACGTGAAGTTGGAGGAGGGCTGATGCCCCATTGCAGGGACCTAGAGACCTGTGCAAGGAACTTGGGGTTCTTTCCAAGTGCACTGGGAAGTTGTTCGAGGGTTTTAAACAAGGGGAAAGCATGATTTTATTTGTATTTCATAAAGCTTAGCTTATATTGAAGGGTGTATGAAGAATAGATTGCAGAATGGAAACCAAGAGTCCAGTCTCCAGGGTGAAGTGGTTCTGATTATGGAGATAGAGTAAAGTGAATAGAAGCAGTATATACTCTAGAGGTGAATTCAACTACGTTTTCCGGACTAAGAAAGAGAGAAGTCAGAACAACTCTTAGACTTGGGGCTTCAGCAATTGGATGGATCAGGCCAGTGACTGGGATGACAATGGGAGGAAGAGCAGATTGGGCTGCAAAATCAGGAATTTAGGTTTGGATATGCCAAGACATCCAAGTGGGAATTTTGTGTCTGGAGTTCTGCGGAAAGGTCAGGGCTGGGCATGTGGATTTAGGAGAGATGGCCTTTGACGCTAAGGGACTAGATGAGATCACCTGTGGGATGAGCACAAGGAGGAAAGAGAAAGGGTCCAAGGAGCGCGGAGCGTGCAGACCGGCACCTGCACACAGCGCTCGTTCCCTTCAGACGAGGATCACTCTCTCCTTGGGCAAAAAGGGCCGATTCCAAGGACCCGACCATGAGTGACCCAAGGTGCACACCACAGAGGTGCACTCTGATCACTGCATGGAGGAAATGGGTACAGTCAGGGAGAGAAGGAACCAACAGTTATTAGCTGTCCCTAGCCACCCCAAAGCCCTGGAAGATTAATATTAGCATCTCTGTTTCACAGAGAATGTAACTGGCATGCGAACAGTTGTACAGACCTGCGTCAAAATCCTGACTCCACTCTTTCCTGGCTGCATCACCTTGAGCAAGATACTTAATGTCTCCCAAACTGCATCAATAAAATGAAGCTGTAGAGAGAATTAGGTAAAATAATATATAAAACCCAATACCTTACACAAAATAAATGCCCCACATGTGCTAGTTGTTAATACTTTGGCCAGTTTTAAGAATCCTGGTCACTGAGCAATACGCCTAGGAAATTTTGCCAGGTATGTAACTCCAAAGATTGTGAATTTGCTACACAGCCATGACTCCTGTGCTTGAGAACCACCTGATTTGGGCTCAATCCCTTTTTTCTCTTGTTTACTTCTCTAACACTACTTAATAATTTAATTCATTTTCTAAAATTGGAGAGTGTCTTCTGCTGTGTGACAGGCAAGTATGCAATGTTACAGTCCCTCTCAAATACATGCCCAGGGAAACTCCCTTGTTTCCACGTGTCCTCCCACCAGCCCACCTTATTCCCCGGGGGAACCTCAATAGCTTACTGGGCATCCAGACCTCGCCAGCGAGCCATCAAGCTCCACTCTTTTCCCAACATGCAGTCAAACACGTGGATTAGCTACGCTCCTGCTGACTCTGCTTCCATGTGCATCCTACTTAATAAACCTCTAGTCACCTAGGATGTGAAAAACAAAGAGATGGCAGGCAATTAATTTTTCCCTGCTGATCAATTAGGAACACGGACCCAGCCGGGAATGGTTATCTCCAAAAAGTCTTTCCTTGTTTTCTACACACACACACCAACACCAAGGCACATACAGGACATGTCTACAGAAATCAGGGTATGTAGATTTCCATGACACCAGCTGCTTCGTGTGTGTGGGGGGCCGGGGTGGGGGTATGTGATCTAATCTTATCAGCGTTTTCCTGTCTTAAAACTTGGCTGAAAATTTGTCTATGAATCTTTATGGTGCAACACATGGGTGCTGGCCATTTTTCAAACAGTCAGCATTTTCTAAGGTTGGAACATCTCATTAACTCTTTGAACTGTCCTCATCAGGGTTTCCTAAAAGGATGAATTCAAAAGTGCACTTAAATCAGCAGTTCAAGCACATGCTCTCTAGGTCAGGGTAGAGGAGAAGTAGAAAAGCGGTGGAGCACTTGCTTTTAACTCTTATCTTTCCTAAAATGTGCTCGTTAGATGATTTATTTTTTTAACTCTCATCATCTTGCTCCCCCCATCCATTTCCCTTTATGCCTCCTTTTGTTTTGGCATTTGTCATCTCTGAACATCAAGTGTCCTTCTGTCAACCAGGAGAGGCATCTGGAGGATGCCTTTCTGACATTCTTCCATTAGGCTGTACAGAACCTACTAAAAAAGAGACGTTGCTTGCCTAGTCATTCATAATGCCACAACAAGAGCCAGTTGTTTTAATTAGCTATGTCAGAGGTTCTAGCATCTTCCCAGATGTGTGGACAAGATGACAAAGAAACTCAGTACTCCAGCCTCTTCAAACTTAAGTGCTCAACATAAAGCCGTGCAAAACCCAGCTGCTACGTATTTCCATTTACACCAATTCAAACCCATGCATGTGTTTCTGGACTTATTTGCCTAACTGTCCTGTCTCAGTGTCCCAGCTTTGGCCTTCAATTGCCACCATTTCAGACACTTTGAGAAAGAAACTTTAATCCTATCACTTTTCCTCTGTAGTTCCTTGGACCCATTAGATCTCTCTCTTTACTGTAATGTAAAACGTACTTTTTAAAATTGGCTGCGGCTTGTTTACCCCAGTGGACTGAGAACTGTTTAACAGCAATTACTGTTTTATTTGCTTTTATAATCACACAATCTAGTGTCTTATACATCAAAGCTATTGTTGAATTGATGAAAGATCTTTCTTAACCTTTCCAGATGAATGGCCAAGGATATCTTTTCCTTAAAAAAACTGGTCACGTATCCATAGAAACACAATTCTGCCTATCGTCTTAGGGTTTAAGAACTTTACTATACAGACATTAACTCACTTTTTTTCTCAGTCTAACTAGAGGGTGAAGCTGTAACTGATGAAATGAATCTTAGGGTCCAACTGTTGGAGCTCATGGGGAATCTGACAAAGAAATGTTCTCCTCTTGTTTCCTGGTCTGTAACGATACCAAAGGACTTGGGTCATCTATGTCTACTACTACTATGTCTACTACAAATTCTAACAGTCAGACTAAGTGGACAAGATACCCAGGGACATCATGGCTTAGGAAGGTCTGAGCAAACTAGGGGTAAATTTATGGTTCCACCAGACTTACATCCACGGCACTCAGGTTGTACCGTGATAACAGTGAACCCATTGCCAAATCACAATATTAAATCACACTCATTTCCCCCCTTTGGTTTGGCTCACTGGGTCATTTCTAATGTACTGAATACTCTCTGGTTTCATAGTTTATTTAGAATTTCTTTTCTTTTTTTTTCCACTTTAACAGTAACTTCAAGTTTTCTTTGGTTGGGTTTGGTAGCTATCTGGCTAAATTTCCTCCAAGGCTTTAACATTTACTCCCTAGTGTTTCAAAGGAGCTAGAGATGATAAATAATTTTCTTCTGGCTATGACAAGGTAGATGAAGAGAACACTTTGTGGAGCCTAAAGGGTTTACCGAAGATTTGCTATTCTTTTCCACAAGACAGTAAACTTCTAATCAGCCGTGAATATCCCTGTCTTAGGGGTTTATGACTCTTGTTTTGTTCTCATATGGGCTCTTCTATTATTATTATTAATAATAGAATTATTAGGGCTTTTTCTGCCTTAATTATCTTTAAGGCTCTGCCGAGTATGTGTGTTGTTTGAATCTAAGAAGAGCTAGATGGACCACACACGTCCCAATGGCAGACCACAGAACTGTTTTATAACCTCAGTCATGTGTTCCTTTTGCTTTTCTTTTTTCCCCCTCTCTGTGTCACATTTTTGTACTCATGAATCTTAATATTTTCTTCGGTTTCCTTCCACTTTTTCAAAATCTGACTTTTCCACATTCTTTCTCAGACTATAGTTTCCAACTTTTTTGGAGTCTGGTAAATCAGCGTAGAGGAATTTCGAAACCCGTACCTTCTCCTTATGAAGGTAAACTGGCTTCTTTTGCAGGGCACATCATGGATGTCTAATCCCAGATGATCTTCATAACACATACACATGCTACTGTTAATTTGACAGAATCTCCTGACATAGATACCAATTATAATCTCCTGTGGATTTCGACTAGAAATTTCACCTATTTTTGCATTTCTTGAATGAATTCCGCTGTGCCCTTCCTAATCTGTTTGTATGCCTACCTTCTCTGAATCGATAGTAATTTGCCAAGTCTCAGCACCTCCTCGAATGCCACTTACACAGCACCCAACAAGATCTCTCAAAGCCTCACAATAGAATATCCCACATCCCACAGCCCACAGCCCACACAGTAACAAGAAATACATTGTCCATATGCCTTCAAGCCTGTTCCTATTGTTCTTGGGTTATGGCTGTTGCTGAAAAATTTCTTTTAATTTTATTCTCTATATACTCCATATATTATGCCCCCATTATATTTCTTAGTTTTAGTTTTTACTTATCCTGATGTAACCCCTTTTACTGGATTTTATTTTCATCGCTATCACTAATTTTTGTTTTCTAATATGTGTCCCTCTCCTCCTTCCCTCCTGTTTACATTATTCCTAGGAGGATATATTATTGACTCAGATCACAGCACTGTGAAACACACAATTTCACTAGTGTGGTTTAGAAGTCCTAGAACTAACAGCTTTCCCATTTATTTTTAAATAATGGTTTTTGCATCTTCTCTAAACTTTTCCCTCCTACCCTTTTTGCCTCCTGCAGTACTCATGGTACATTCATCATTTTCATGCTTTCCATCATTTTTTGTTGCATATTTGCTGACATAAGGCA
Organism: Smutsia gigantea; assembly: GCA_032199065.1. NCBI lineage: Eukaryota > Metazoa > Chordata > Mammalia > Pholidota > Manidae > Smutsia > Smutsia gigantea. The sequence goes on along the minus strand of JAVSCE010014138.1, from coordinate 68,764 downwards.
CTATGGTTGAGGGTAGACAGATTTGCGAGGCATGGTTCTAACAAAGCCCCTTATTTTTGCCTGACAATCACAACCTCCTTTAAGCTCCTTTTCCCCTCAAGAGTTTGCCATTTTTCTTCAATTCCAGTTGCCTTTCAGGGAAAGGAGCATGCTGAATGAAAGCTCTCAGCAAAGACGAGCCAGAATATCTGGGCTGTCTCCCGCAGGGCCTTACTGTAAAGAATCATGAAGGTACGGACCTAGCGATGTGCTGCCCTTCACCCCTGAAGTGGATTGCAAATGTGCCTTGAACTGAACTGATTTTTCCAGCTGTCTGAATGGGCTAGGCAGGGATGTCCATGCTTCCTTGTTTGGACTGTTCAGGCAACAGCTCATACCAGAATTTAGCATCACACTTAGAATTCACCAGGTCAGGCACAGTAGTTCCTTGATCTGACTGTGATCAGAAATAATGAGAAGTGATGATATTGCCCTTGATGAATCCAGAAGAGGCAAATAAAGGAAACTTCACTTCTGTTCAAATACAAAAGGAAAAGAGTCCAGTAGGTAACACCAGGGAAAACGAAAGACTGGAAACTCCAGTATAATTATGCCTCCATAATGATTCTTGGGAACACTTGGCTACCACGCGTAGTATTATGGATTCGGCATACTTTAATTGCCCGTTATTTTCAGCAAGGTGGCATTTTCAGTTTGTTCCCCCACTGCTGAATGGATAAATACAGCATTTGACTCATACACTGATACAGGATTATGTTTATTCTCTAGCACCTTCCAGTGATGTCACACTGAAAAAGGTGCGACTCTTTCTGGCCATTCCTCCTACAGGCCATCTAAAATATCCACCCTGGGGAGCACCCCTGTGGCTCTCAGGAGCATGTGCTGCGATCCACAGTGAGGTTCAGCAGAAGTCCCTTCGGGGGAAATGTGTTCTTTTTCTCTGACTTCAGCACTCAGGCCATTTTCAAAGTCAAAGCCCTATGCAAAGAGGGGCTGGACCAAGACTCTTGTTTCAAATACCGCTGACAGCCTGGTGTTTTTCTAATCTCAGTTCTCCTGAGAAAGCTGTCAGGGAGGGCCCCTGCAGAGATAGCTGACCCAAATTATGGCTCCTTTCAGGGAAAGGAAACCCCTCTAGGACAAACAGGAAACGATCTTTCAGCATAATATATTCTCATGGGGAGCGAGTAAACAGTTTATTTTTCATTTCAGAGCAGTGAATTCCAGACACATAAATTAGTTTTGGCTCAGTGTGACCCTAAAAATCAAGTCAAATGTAATGAGTTGACAATTCAGAGCCTTAAGATTCTGTTTGACTGAACACTGAAGTGTTGAATTCCATCTCATTTCAGTTATTATTTTTTCTTTAGCCATTTCCAAAGTACTGCTAAGTTTTGGAAATAAAATAAAGAAAGTGTTAAATTGGTTTTCAGACCCATGACCAGGCTTTCCTGGTGCTAAAAATTACCCCCTGAGGTGTGATGTTAAATGAAAAATAATTTTTAAGTGTATACATACAACTGCTGAAAATGTTTCTCAATCTAGCTGGGATGCAGAGAAATTTAGATTTTGCTTTTTAATCTATTTGACTTTACTCTGACAGTTAATAGTCAAATTTATCTGTATTTTTAAACCTTTAGAGCTAATTAAGCAGTTTGCTGATTAAATAGCATAATCCTGCCATCATAAAGGAAAGGGACCTTGCCCTTTACTTCATTGACCAAGACCCCTCACATAATTAATAAGAGCTGACAATAAAAATGTACAGCAGCTATTGAGTCCACAGGGTTGACACACCCTGAAAGTGAGGTGGGCTGTTTTTTCAATTTTATCATGAATATGCATAGAACAAAAATCTTCAGAGAATCAAAGTAAACAGCAAACCCTCCATCTTCCAATCTATAGTCCTGTCACTCCCATAAAAGGAATTAATAAATTTTGTTCCTAAAAACACATTGCCAGCTAGATAACAAATGAAACACTTTTTTCTATTAGAAGGATCTCAACAAATTACATGCAGGATACAAAATGATAGTTTGGCCTGCTCTATTTCCTCAGGGTGAACTAACAGCCTTCCATTCTAATCAATGCAAGATTGGCATAGAATGTAGTTGAGTGGTGGTGGGTGGTAAATAGGTTATTGTGTGAATTCCGATTCTTAGTACCTTTGGAATCCAAAGCCAGTTCCAGGTCACTCCAGTCCTGGGAACCAGGCGTCCATGCCGTGACAGGCAGCACAGTCTGGAATGCTTGGGTCTCCCCAAAAGTGAGCCTAATATTAGGGTTGTGTCCATAATCAGTTCAGTAGTCCCTGTGCCTTCTGATTCCATTTATAAATCCTGGAATAACTAACCAACACAGAAATATATTAAAGAAATAGACATGTCATTTTCCCTCAGGTTTTTGGGCGTTTTTTCTTTCTATTAAGGTCATTTTAAGCTTCAGGAATCTCAGCAAACCTGACTTCTGGTACCTCATCGCTCACAGTGCCCATATCAGAAGTGACGATGGTCCTGCCGATCCAAATACATTCTGAACAGGCATGCTGAATTGCTTCTAAGTGCCTTAGTACCATATGCAATGTCCACCCAGGAAAAACAACAGCAACAAAAAAAGCCAGGAACAATAGAGGCATTGTAAAAAATAAAACCACATTTTTTTTTTTGCTCCTGTAAAAACAGCAAGTCCCTAACCTTGAAAAATTAACCTTTTTGATGTTGAATCCAACATTAAATGATTTTTAGTAAAAAAGCATTCTAACGGAAGGGGGATTGCACTGATAATACACATGTGTCCAGGCATCTATTTTGATTCTAACAAGAGGAAGTATGAGACGTATGGTACCGATCACGTGGTGGCAGGAACCTGTCACTGAATCACTTCTGTTTTCCCTCACTGCTCAGTTGGCAGGGGCAAAAGTGGCCGAGATGGGAGCTGCCCAAGATGGTTTTAGTATAACCATGAAGAACAAAGGAAAGACTTTTGAGATGGCTGGGAGACCACAGCCCAGGTGTTGGGTCTTGGGTGCCCCCTTGCGGTGGACATACCAATACAGATGGAGGAAACAGCAATGGGAAAAAAAAATTTTTTTTAATGTGCCAACCTTGTTTCTTACTGTTCATCTTTTCCCTTTCTGTGCTCCAGCCATGCTGGCCTTCTGTCAGTTCCCAAATGTGTGACGTTCCTTCTTTGTTTTTGCTCTTTACACATGCTGTTCCCTGTGCTTGGAATATGCTCTCATACACCCCATTTGCCTAGCTGACTCTTACCCACCTAGGGTTCTACCGTTGACATCATTTTGTCAAGGAAGCATTCTTTGATTCCATGTACTAGATCATTTTATGCATTAGATGCTACAATCCATCGTCCATTGCTAGAAATACTTCTCCAGATTGAAATTGGAGCCAGTGGTTTTAGCTTTTGATCTTTAAAGAGGAATTCCCGTCTCCGGGAAACTAATACAAGGGACCACGTTTCTTTTTAGTGAGAGCTCTCACGGGAAATGAAAGACCAACGTATAGACAAACAATTATTCTACATTGATGTTTTCACTAAAACTTCATCCAATGTGTTGATCATTTTTCTCCTTTGACTTTTTTCTCTTTCCATTATACATGCCCATTCTCCAGTAGATTCTTCTGGCCCCTACCACACCTCAAACATAACAGGCATTCACTGAATGTTTATTTGGTTAGGAAAACCAATTTATTACCTTTAAACATTATTAAAATGTAAGTCCAAATTCTGGTGTCTTACAGAATAAAAGGCATAGCTCTAATTTACATTTTATTCTACGTATCTTTCATCCTTCAAATTTTTATTTGAATAATTTCAAATCTGCTTTCGAGTTGAAATAATAGTATAATGAGCACCTGGGTATCTTCACCTGCCTGTATCTACATGTATCCTTTAGAACTATTTATGCAAGTTGCTATCATGATACTTCATCCTTAAATACTTCAACATATATCTCTTAAGAACAAGAACATTCTCCTATACAACCATAATAACAATATCACGATCAAGAAGTTTAACACTGAGAAGTGTGATTTAATACACAGTTCAGATCTGAGTTTTGGAAAAATGCCTTTAATAATTTTTGTTGTCATTGCTGGATCCAGGACTCAATCAAGGATTGTTTACTGCATTTGGTTGTCAAGTCTTTCTAGTCTCTTAATCTTGAACAGGTCCACTGCCTTTTATATTTATCTTTTTCTGGTCATTCATTACACTGACATTTCTAGAGTCATGAGGCCAGATATCTTGTATGATTTTCCACAGTCTGATTTGTCTGAATATAGCTTCAAGACAGGATTCAGTTTAAACATTTTGAATCCTCTGAATCTTGCTTTTTTTCACTTGACATTATATCCTGGAAACCACTCCACAGCAGTTCAAGGACATTTTTCTCATCTTCGCTATGTCTTTATGTATGTAGCATTTTATTGTGCAAAGATCATTAAAACACTCATCTATGAATGGACATTTGGGTTATTCCATTATTTCACTACATCAAATAGTGGCACAATAAATAACTGTGTGTGTATATATATATATATACATATATTTTTTATATTAGTTAAGGTGTAAATTCAGGATAAATTATTAGAATTGGAACTACTGGGTCAAAAAGTAAATGAATATTTACTTTTATTAGATACTAAAAAACTCCCCTCCACAGGTGTGGTACCATTTTGCACTCCCACCAACAATGTAGGGGAGTGACTGTTTCCTATACACTTGTTGATAGTGTGTATGTTACTCTTTTGATATTTACTGGTCTGATGGATGAGAAAATATCTCACTGAAGTTTGATTTACATTATTCTTTTGAATAAAATTAGACATCTTTTTAAAGACTATTTGCATTATATTTTCTGTCAATTGTGTCTTTTGCTCATTTATTATCAAGTTTTTGGTATTTCTTTTCCTATCATTTTAAAGAAGTTCTTTACATATTAGAAATATTGATCTTTCATCTCTGTTATAGTTGCAGATATTTTCACAAAATTTTACTTTGATTTCCAATTTCAAATCATGTTTTTATGTAAGATCTTTTTATTTTTATGCAGTGACATAAGTTTCTTTAACTGCCTCTTGATTTTGAGTCTTAAAAAAAGCCTTTTCATCTAGGAGTCACAGGAATTCACCTGTTTTCTTCTGTTATTTGTATGGTTTCATTTATTACACCTGATCTGAGACCCATTTGAAATCTCTGCTATATGGTGTGAGGTATGGATTTAATTTATTGTTTTCTAAGTAGGTCTCATGTTTTCCAAATACTATTTCTTAAAATGATTGTATTTACCCCAGTGATTAGAAATGCCACTTTTTCATATGCCACATTTCCATATGTATGTGAGTTTGTTTCCTAATTTTGTATTCCATTCTTTGGTTTGTCTAGTCATATGCCTGTCCCACAATATTTTAATTACAGGAGATTTGTAGTTTGCTTTAATATCTGGTAGGGCCAGTCCTTCCCTTGCTGCTTGTCTCTTTGGCATTTCTTAGCCATTATTACATGTTATTTTTTTCATATGAATTTAGAATCAGTTTGTTTATCTCCAAGAAGAACAAAATGCACAGTGTTTATCAGGGAAGTATTACATTTACATAGTAACTTGTTCACCTCTACTTTCATGTCTTTCGTGAGCGCTTTGACATTTTCCTCATACATGTTTGGTACATCACTTGAATGAAGTTTTCTCTTCCATGATTTCTGTTAATTGTTTTTGTCCGCATGCATGAAAAATAGCAGTATTTATATATATATATTTTTATATTCTTTTATTTTACTGAATTCTTTAATGATTTGTTTTGGTTTCATTATTGAGTCTCTTAAGATTTTTGTTAGATATTGTTAGTAAATACAATTTTATTTCTTTCCAAATCTTTATAACACTGAATATTTACTCATTTCATCTCATTGGCTAATATATCCAATGTAATATTAAACAATAGTAGGAGACTGGCTATCTTCTTCCCGTTGCTGATCTTAATCTGAATACCCTGTGTTTCCTTATTGATGCTGGGTTATATATATATGTATATTCTTGCATGTACATACATACATAGATATTAAAGCATATCTATACACATACATACACACGGTGTACATATGAGACAGACAGTGGAGAAAAAGAGATGGGCTCGTGCTAAGGAAGGATCCATTGATTTCTATTTTGTTGATATTTAAGTCAGGAATGGGTGGTAAAAATTATTAAATGTTTTTTTAATGGATAATGATATGATTTTCTCCTTAGATTTATTACTATGGTAAATTAGGTGGATTTCCTGTTATCGAACCATACTTGAATTTCTGGAACAAAACTTTATTGGTCATAAATTTTTTAAAATGCGCTGTTAGATTTTATTTACGACTTTTACATTTCTATCTGTGTGAGACAAAGCTATTGTTTCTCTTTTTGTGCTTCTTTATCATGTTTGGGAATTAATGCCATACTTTTTTATAAGAATGGTTTGGAAGCTTTTGTTTTCTGCATCTCTGTGCTGTGAAACAACTTAGGCACTTTTGGGGTGATCAAACCTTGGAAGGTTTGGAAGGAACTGCTCGTGAAAATATCAAAAGTGCTTTCACGTGAGGCACTACTTTGATAACATTTCTACTCTATGGAAATTGGTCTTTTAAGTTTTAAGGCCAATTTTGGTAAAGTGTATAAACCTGGGAAATTATCAATTTCAGCAAGATTTTCAAATTTATTTGCATAGAGTAGCCCAATGTAGCTTTAATGATTTAAAAAATTTCTTTGTTTCATGGTGTTTACCCATTGCCATTATTAAAGAGTGTCCCCTTTATCATTATACTTTGAATTTTATCATTTGGGGCCTCTCATATTTGTTCTGTGTTCTCAATTGATAAATCCAAAGCTTTTGTCTTGAAAATAAGCTAAGCAAAAAGAAAGCCAAGGAACCTGAGTTATTTAATTTAATTCACTAAAGATTTTGGACATATTTTTGTTCAAATGAAATATTCTTTTGTCACACTGAGGAGGTTTTGAGCAGTTCCCTAGATAGAGCCCCCGTTAACCTAATAATAAAAAATCACAAGGGAGGTAAAGAAATTCTAAAGATATTACCAAACACAAATATACTGCAGATCTCATTAACTTCCTTTTTTAAAATTTTGGTAAAATATACAGAACATAAAATTTACCTTTTTAAACATTCTTAAGTGTCCAGTCCAGTGGCATTAATTACACTCACACTGTTCTACAACCATCACCCACATCCATCCCCAGAACTTTTTCATCTTTCCAAATGGAAACCCTGTGCCCATCAAACAACTCCCCATTTCCCCCCTATCTACGTCCAGGCCCTGACAATCACCATTTTACTTTTTTCCTCTATGATTTGATTCTGTGGGTACCTCACATAAACAGAATCATACGGTATTTGTCCTTCTGTGCTGGCTTATTTCACTTAGTATAACATCTTCAAGGTCCATCCATGTTGTAGCATGTGTCAGAATTTCCTTCCTTTTTAAGGCTAAAAAATATTCCATTGTGTGCATATACTGTATTTTGTTTATCCACTCCTCTGTTATGGATACTTGAGTTATCCACCTTTTGGCTATTATGAATAATGCTGCTATGAATGTGGCTGTAAAAGTATCTGTTTAAGTCTATGTTTTCAATTATTTTGGGTATACACTCAGAAGTGGGATTGATGAGTCATATGATAATTCTTTTTTTTAATTTTTTGAGGAACCACATGTTGTTTTCCATAGCAGCTACACTATTTTACATTCCTATCAACACTTCAAAAGCATTCCAATCTCTCTGTATTCTTCACCAATACTTCCTCTGTTTTTTTTCTGTTGTTGAGTTTTTTTTGTTTTTAAGTAATAGTCATCCTAATGGGGATGAAGTATCTCATTGTGGAATATGCTTTTTGTGCTTACATGTATTTATACTACAATATTAAGTTATAAATACAAGATTCAGAATGCAACCAACTGAGCAGACATCATGCCACTCTGTGCTAGATATTGTGTTATACACTCTTACAGATATTTTCAAATATACTGCAGATAGCAAACCCAGCTAGTGTATTTCTTATGCAAGTATATCAGAGAAACTTTCCAAAACATGTTTGAGGAGACTTGGATAAGGCAGTCATGACATATCTTTGCTCTGCTAGGTTTTCTGACCATAAACAAACTGATTAACCTTCTTAATAAAAGAAGACAGGGGAGAAAAAGGAGTGTAAAAGATATGGGACAAACAGCACAAAAAAATAGCATGAGGGCATATTTGAACCAAAACATACAAGTAAGTATAGAAAATGTGGAAAGAAAAATAAAGTGCCAATTTAATTAAAGGACATGCTGGGTTAGAAAACAAAGTAACAAGCATACAAATAACAAACCCCCCAAAAAACCCCCAGACAGCCAAGAAGCAACTATATGCTGATTATAAGAAACATCATAGATACAGGAATACAAAAAGGTGGAAAATATATTTACCATGAAACATGAAGCAAAGAAAGATATACAATCAGAACAGACTTTATGGCAAGAAGCCTTATTAGAGGTAAAGAAGGCTATTTCACAATGGCAAAGTGTTAATAACAAAGTTAATGTGTATATGCTTACTGAGATAGCCTTAAAATTTATACAGCAAAAATTAACAGGCCAGTAAAAGAAATTCCATAATGATAGTGGAAAATAATATAAATTTCTCATGACTAATAAGTGGGAAAAATGTCATCAAGGATATATAAAATATCAAACAGATTTGACCTGATATATGAAGAACTCTATACCCCAAAACTGTTGAAAATATACTCTTTCAAAATGCAAAAAGAATGTTGCCCAAAACTGTACATATTCTGGGCCATAAAGCAAATCTAAAAAGTAGAATTAAGATAGACTCCAATAATATAAAGATAACTGGGTGAGCCCCAATATTTGAACACTAAGCAAATATACTTCTGAATAACTCCTGAGTCAAATATAAAATCAAAATGCAAATTATAAAATATTTTATAATGAATTATAATGAAAATATGCTATATTATAAATTGAAGGATATATTTAAAGCTGTACTTAGAAAATTTATAGCCTTGGTTGAATATATTAGAGAGGAAAAAAAGCCCGAATATCATTGATCTAAGCATCTATCTCCAGAGGCTGAAAAAATAACACATTAATGTAAATTAAAAAGAACAGAGGAAATAATAAAGGGAAGAAATTAATGAAATAAGCAAAGATAAAATGGAATAAAAAAAAGCCAAAATGTGGTTTTTAGAAAAGACTAATAAAATTGAGAAAATCCTAGTAGAATTGATTAAGAGAGAGGAAGAAGGCTCTCAAAAACAATATTATAAATGTAAAACCCTGCAGTCAATAAACATGGAGAAAAGAAAAAGAATACTATAATTATGTTTGTGACAATGAACTTGAAAATCCAGATGGAAAGGGCAAATTCCAAGAAAAATGAAACACCAAAACTGATACAAGGAGAACAATAAAATATGAAAATCCTACCTCTTTTTGAGAAATCAAAGCCATAATCTAAAACCCTGTGACAAAAGAAACTCCAGGCTTAGATAAAATTCGTGGAAATATTCAAAGAAAATAAAACACCAATCTTAACAAAATACTTCAGGAGGACAGAAAAAGGGAAGGCATCTTCCAAATTACTATGAAGCCAAAAAACTTACTACTGAATACTGACAAGAACTTTATGAGAAAGAGAAATTACAAGCCAAAAATAGCCTTCAATATCTTAGATTAAAAGTTACTAATCAGGGGGAGGAGATTAAAGATGGTGGCATGAGAGGTGAGACAGAGGCTTCCTCCTAAAACTGCATATAATACGAAAATATAATTAATACAACTAATCCTGAAAGAGCAACAGGAAAGAGGACTGCGCCAAACTGCATACACCAGGAGAAAAGAATAAACCTCACGGAACAGGGGAACATACCAAAGCTGTGGCCCGGTGGGACCAAAGCCCTTCCCCCACCCCAGTTCACCAGTAGCAGGAAGAGAAACAGAGTGGGGAGGGAGTGGACGCCTGGGACTGCTGAATACGTAACTCCAGAGATTTGATATGGAAGCACAAACCTACATTTCATGGTGTTTTCACGGTACTCTTATTGATTGGGGGTTGGAAAGCTAAAACAGTCAGAATACCTGGAGAGACTGAGATTCCAGCCACTTGTGGAAAGCAGGGATGCATATCCAGCTGCTCTGGGACAAAACAAAGGTGGGCAGCCTGAGAGACTTCCTAACAGCAAGGGGGCTGCTAAAGGGGCAAAGATTGCACAGAGCTTACTGCTCAGGAGAAAGGACGGGTAGACAAAATCGTCCGGGTGCACTCTGGCCAGCAGGTTGGGAACTTTCACGATATTCAGGAGCTCCAACTCCCTGGCTGGCTACACAGCGCCAAGGATTCCCTCCATGATACGTAGCTTATTGAGCCTTTCTCCTAGCCAGCCCCACCTGGCTCACAAACCAGCAAACCCTACCCTGGTGTTAAGCCAGCCAGAGGGAAGCCCCATCTACAGCAACTACAAACACAAAGCATAGAGGCTTATACTTGTGTGATAGGACCACTGGTTCTGGCAGCGGAGACAGGCATGGCAGCCGGGAAGCAGGAAACAGCTCTTTCCTCCCCGCAGGCACCAATACCATTTCCCTGTGAACCCAGACATTGCTGCAAGGGTGGAGCAGCTCCAGAGAGTAGAGCTTCTTGGCGCTAGAGGGGGCCATATACAAATATGAAATGCCAAAGGAACCTGGTTCAAAGTAAAATTATGAATACAACCTCTGAGATAGATTCAAATGAAATGGACCTCATGAATCTGCCTGACAGGGATTTCAAAATAAAAATCATTAACATGCTCACAGAGATACCAGAAGAGGAAGAGAGAGAAAAAGGGATAGAAAGTGTCTTTGAGGAGGTAATTGCTGAAAACTTCCCCAGTCTGGGGAAGGAGATAGTCTCTCAGGCCATGGAGGTGCACAGATCTCCCAACACAAGGGACCCAAGGAAGACAACACCAAGACGTATAGTAATTAAAATGGCAAAGATCAAGGATAAGGAAAGACTATGAAAAGCAGCCAGAGAGAGAAATAAGATCACATACAAAGGAAAGCCCATCAGGCTATCATCAGACTTCTCAGCAGAAACCTAACAGGCCAGAAGGGAGTGGCATGATGTATTTAATGCAATGAAGCAGAAGGGCCTCAAACCAAAAATACTTTATCTGGCAAGATTATCATTTAAATTTGAAGGAGGGATTAAACAATTTCTAGATAAGCAAAAGCTGGGAGAACTTACCTCCCACAACTTGTCTCTACAGTGTATTTTGGAGGGATTGCTATAGATTGAAGTGTTCCTAAGATTTAATAGCTGTCACCAGAGGTAATAAAACCACAGTAAAGAAAGTAGAATGTTAATTACTAAGCAAATGCGAAATTAAATCAACTATCCCCAAAGTCAATCAAGGGATAGACAGAGTACAGAATATGTTACCTAATATATAAAGAATGCAGGAAGAAGAAAAAGGAGGAGAATAATAGAACCTTTAGATTGTGTATGTAATAGCGTACTGAGTTAAGTTAGATACTAAGGAAGTTAACCTTGAACCTTTGGTAACCACAAATCTAAAGCCTGCAACGGCAATAAGTACATACCTATCGATAATCACCCTAAATGTAAATGGTCTGAATGCACCAATCAAAAGACACAGAGTCACTGAATGGATAAAATAACAAGACCCATCTATATGCTGCCTACAAGAGACTCACTTTAAACCCAAAGACATACACAGACTAAAAGTGAAGGGATGGAAAAAGATATTTCATGCAACTAATAGGGAGAAAAAAGCAGGAGTTGCAATACTTGTATCAGACAAAATAGACTTCAAAACAAATAAAGTCACAAGAGACAAAGAAGGACATTACATAATGATAAAGGGGTCAATCCAACAAGAAGATATAACCGTTATAAATATCTATGCACCCAACACAGGAGCACCTACATAAGTGAAACAAATACTAACAGAATTAAAAGGGGAAATAGAATGCAGTGCATTCATTCTGGGCGACTTCAACACTCCACTCTATCCAAAGGACAGATCAACCAGACAGAACATAAGTAAGGAGACAGAAGCACTGAACAACACATTAGAACAGATGGACCTAACAGACATCTACAGAACTCTACACCCAAAAGCAGCAGGATACACATTCTTCTCAAGTGCACATGGAACAATTCAGGAATAGATCATGTTCTAGGCCACAAAAAGAGCCTTGGTAAATTCAAAAAGATTGGAATTGTACCAACCAGTTTCTCAGACCATGAAGGTATGAAACTAGAAACAAATTATGCAAAGAAAATGAAAAATCCCACAAACAAATGGAGGCTGCACAACATGCTCCTAAATAACCAATAGATCAATGACCAAATAAAAACAGAGATCAAGCAATATATGGAGACAAATAACAACAATAATTTAACACCACAAAATCTGTGGGATGCAGTGGAGGCCATGTTAAGAGGAAAGTATACAATCCCATATGAGCAGTCTAAACTCACAATTAAGGAAACTAGAAAAAGAATAACAAATAAGGCCCAAAGGCAGTAGAAGGAGGGACACAATAAAGATTAGAGAAGAAATAAATAAAATTGAGAAGAATAAGACAATAGAAAAAATCAATGAAAGCAGGAGCTGGTTCTCTGAGAAAATACACAAAATAGACAAACACATAGCCTGACTTATTAAGGAAAAAAGAGAGTCTACACACATAAAAAGAATCAGAAATGAGAAAGAAAAATCACTACAGACACACAAAAAAATACAAAGAATTATTAGAGAACACTATGAAAAATTATATGGTAACAAACTGGATAACCTAGAAAAAGTGGACAGCTTTTTAGAAAAATATAACCTTCCAATGCTGACCCAGAAAGAAACAGAAAATCTGAATAGACCAATTGCCAGCAATAAAATTGAATTGTTAATCAAAAAAACTACCTAAGAACAAAACTCCTGGACCAGATGGCTTTACCGCTGAATTTTATCAAACATTTAGTGAAGCCCTAATACCAATCCTACTTAAAGTTTTCCAAAGAGTAGAAGAGAGAATACGTCCAAACTCATTCTACGAGGGCAGCATTACTCTAATGCCAAAACTAGGCAAAGACACTACAAAAAAAGAAAATTACAGACCAATATCCCTGAAGAACATAGATGCAAAAATACTCAACAAAATATTAGCAAACCAAATTCAAAAATACATCAAAAAGATCATTCATCATAATCAAGTAGGATTTATTCCAGGGATGCAAGGATGGTACACATTCGAAAATCCATCAACATCATCCATCACATCAACAAAAAGAAAGACAAACACCACATGATCATCTCCATAGATGCTGAAAAAGTGTTCGACAAAATTCAACATCTATTCACGAAAAAAACTCTCAACAAAATGGTATAGAAGGCAAGTACCTCAACATAATAAAGGCCATATATGACAAACCCACAGCCAACATTTTACTTAACAGTGAGAAGTTGAAAGCTTTTCCTTTAAGATTGGGAACAAGAAAAGGATGCCCACTCTCCCCACTTCTATTCAACATAGTACTGGAGGTCCTAGCCACAGCAATCAGACAACACAAAGAAATAAAAGGCATTCAGATTGGCATGGAAGCAGTTAAACTGCCCCTGTTTGCAGATGACATGATATTGTACGTTAAAAAACCCTAAAGAATCCACTCCAAAACTACTAGAACTAATATCTGAATTCAGCAAAGTTGCAGGATACAAATTAATACACAGAAATCTGTGACATTCCTATATACTAACAATGAACTAGCAGAAAGAGAAATCAGGAAAACAATTCCATTCACTATTGCATAAAAAAGAATAAAATACCCAGGAATAAACCTAACCAAGGAAGTGAAAGACCTATACTCTGAAAACTACAAGACACTCATGAGAGAAATTAAAGAAGATACCAATAAATGGAAACACATCCCGTGCTCATGGATAGGAAGAATTAATATTGTCAAAATAGCCATCCTGCCTAAATAATCTACAGATTTAATGCAATTCCTATCAAAACACCAATAGCATTCTTCAATGAACTAGAGAAAATTTTCCTAAAGTTCATATGGAACCACAAAAGACCCCGAATAGCCAAAGCAATACTGAGAAGGAAGAATAAAGCTGGGGGATTAGGCTCCCTAACTTCAAGCTCTACTACAAAGCCACAGTAATCAAGACAATTTGGTACTGGCACAAGAACAGACTCATAGACCAATGGAACAGACTAGAGAGCCCTGATATAAACCCAACCATATATGGTCAATTAATATACGATAAAGGAGCCATGGATATACAATGGGGAAATGACAGCCTCTTCAACAGTTGGTGTTGGCAAAACTGGACAGCTACATGCAAGAGAATGAAACTGGATTATTATTTAACCCTATACACAAAAGTAAACTCAAAATGGATCAAAGACCTGAGTGTAAGTCATGAAACCATAAAGCTCATAGAAAACAAGATAGGCAAAAATCTCCTGAATGTAAGCATGAGCAACTTCTTCCTGAACGCATCTCTCGAGCAAGGGAAACAAAAGCAAAAATGAACACATGGGACTACATCAAACTAAAAAGCTTCTGTATGGTAAAGGACACCATCTACAGTATGGGAGAGTATATTTGTAAATGACATATCCAACAAGGGGTTAACATCCAAAATATATAAAGAACTCACACACCTTAACACCTAAAAAGCAAATAACCCAATTAAAAAATGGGTAGGGGATATGAAGAGACAATTCTCCAAAGAATTCTGATGGCCAGCAGACACATGAAAAGATGCTCCATATCACTAATCAGCAGGGAAATGCAAATTAAAACCACAATGTGATATCACCTCACACAGTAAGGATGGCCTGCTGCGAAAAGACTAAGAACAGCAAATGCTGGCGAGGATGCAGAGAAAGGGGAACCCTCCTACGCTGCTGGTGGGAATGTAAGCTAGTCCAACCATTGTGGAAAGCAATATGGAGGTTCCTCAAAAAACTAAAAATAGAAATACCATTTGACCCAGGAATCTACTCTTTGGAATCTACCCAAAGAATACAACTTCTCAGATTCAAAAAGACATGCACTCCTATGTTTATCGGAGCACTATTTACAATAGCTGAGATATAGAAGCAACCTAAGTGTCCATCAGTAAATGAATGGATAAAGAAGTTGTGGTACATATACACAATGGAATACTATTCAGCCATAAGAAGGAAACAAATCCTACCATTTGCAACAACATGGATGGAGCTGGAGGATATTATGCTCAGTGAAATAAGCCAGGCAGAGAAAGACAAGGGCCAAATGATTTCCCTCATTTGTGGAGTATATCAACACAACAAAATTGAAGGAACAAAACAGCAGCAGACTCACAGACTCTAAGAAGGGACTAGTGGTTACCAAAGGGGAGGTGTATGGAAGGTGGGTTGGGAGGGAGGGAGAATGGGATTGAGGGGCATTATGTTTAGTACACATGATGTGGGAATCACAGGGAAAACAGTGTAGCACAGAGAAGGCAAACAGTGAATCTGTGGCATCTTACCACACTGATGGACAGTGACTGCATTGGGGTATGGGTGTGGACTTGATAATATGGGTAAAAGTAGTAACCACATTGTTTTTTCATGTGAAACTTTCATAAGAGTGTATATCAATAATACCTTAATAAAAATTTTAAATAAATAAATAAATAAAAGCTATTAAGCAAAAATTAAGTAAATCAAACCCAGTGATACATACAAAAAGGATGCTACATAACAGCCATGTCAGTTTCATTTCAAGAATGCAAGGATGATTTAACACTCAAAATTTGATTAATATACCACATTAACTTAAAAAAAGGTGATGAGGGTGATACAACTCATGATAATCTGAAAAATGCATATAAAGAAGTAGGAATAAAGGCAAATTTAATATGACAAACCATATCTACAAAAACACCTATTATTCTTTTTTAAAAAATATATATGTATATTTTAATTGAAGTATCATTGATATACAATCTTATACTGGTTTCAAATATACAACACAGTGGTTCAACAGTTACTGGTATTATTAAATCCTCACCCCCACTAGTGCAGTTCCTGTCAACATAGGAAGATGTTACAGAATCATTGGCTATATTCTCCATGCTGTACTACCATCCCCTTGAACATCTTATGATTGAGAATTTCTGTGGCGCTTTATACTCCTCAACCTCCTCACCACACACTCCAACCCCTTCCCCATGATGGCAACCACTGGTCACTTCTCAGTGTCTTAGTCTATTGCTGTTTTGTTCATTCTGTTTTGCTTTGTTTTTATATTTCCCAAATAAGTGAATTTTATGGTATTTTTTTCTTAATAGTAAAGACTGAAAGCTTCCCTCTATAGAAGCTTATAGAATAATACAGACATGCTTGTTATCACCACTTCTGTTCAATATTTTATTGGAGGTTTGGACATGCAATAGCAAGAAAATAAAATATGAAGAATATTGAAACGGAACAAATAAAGCTGTCAGTCATATGAGTAAAAATACAAAAGGAGAATAGCAAATGTAAAAGAATACAAGTAAGTTTTTAGAACTAACAAATGAAATTATTAAGGTCATTGACTAAAATGCCATTTATAAAATCAATTTATTTCAATATCTCACTGAAAGTTACAAAATGGAAATTTGAAAAGTCCCTTTTTACATCAAAAATCTTCAAATACTTAGTAATAATTTTTTAAAAAGACATAAAAGAAGTGCAAATTCCCCAAAACTACAAAAAACATCAAAAGGTCTTTTTAAGAATTAAATAATTAGGCGGATATACACCAGATTCATAGATCATAATATTGCTACTATAGGGATCTCATATCTTTGCAAATTGATCTAGGTCCCAATAAAAAATCTTAGGAGAATTTTTTTTAATGGCACTCTGATTCTAGAATTTATAGAAATAAAAAAGGCCAAGCATAGTTAAAACAATCACAACTGGAAGGCTTCCACAACCACATTTCAAGAATTAGTATAGAGTTAGAATGTGTACTGGTGCAAAAATGGACAAATAAGACAATGTGGCAGAATAGGAGGTACAGAAGCAGATCACATGCGATGGACACTTGATTTATTACTATAAGGTTTCACTGCAACACTTTGGGAAAAGGTTAGTGATTTAAAGAAATGGAACCATATTATTTGAATACTTATAGGGAAGAAATAAGATTTCTACATCACACCACATACAGTAATTTCACATGGACTGTTGATATAAATATGAAAGGAAACAAGAAAAATTCTAGATAACACTACCAGGCATTATTTCTGTAATCTTGGGATAGGCAAATATGTCTTATATGGGTAAAAAATAAACTAAACAAGAAAAAAATTTTTTGATAAATTGGACAACATTGAGAATTTCTGTTCCTACAGTTTTAAAAAAAAGACATGGGGCAATTTATTTGTAATATGTATAAGCAAAAATGGATTCACATCCAGAATATAAAAGAACCAAACAAAAAACATATGAAAATGTATTCAACTTCCTTAGTTATCAGAAAAATGCAAATGAGATAAAAACCACAATGAGATAAAAAAATAATCTACTCATGAAACTGGGTAAAGTTAAAATAAATGTGAAGACCAAGTGTTGGTGGAAAAATAATCCAGTAGAATTCTCATACATGTTGGTGAGACAATAAAATAGCCAAACTTAGGAATACTGTTTAGCAGTATCCCCTAAACTTGAAAATACTCATATTCTATAACACAGTAATTGCACTTCTAACATATACCCAACAGAAAGTTTTTATGTACGTATGTACCCGATGACAGGTAAAAGACATTCACAACAGCCAAACAGGAAAAAAAAAAAAAAGCAAAACCCAAATGTACCTCAGAGTTAGAATAAAGACATTGTGGCACTTTAATACCAAAATCATTTTACAACAAAAATAAAAGATTTACTGCTGAATGAAATCATATGCATGTCTCTTATAAAACTAATGTTAAGTGAAAGAAGACAGATCAAGATTAATATTGTATCATTCCATTTTTATAAAATTCAAAACCAAGTAAAGCAAATACAGTGTTTAATGTCAGGATAATTGTTGCTTTGGCGGAAGAACAAGTAGTGAATGTAGTAGTGGATATGAGGTTTTTTGGGGGTGCTAATATTCTATTATAAAAATTTATCAGACTATACAGTTATTCCAAAAAGATTGGCAGTAACAACTCAAGGAATCAAGAAACGCATCATTCAAATGTGAAGTAATCTAAAATGTGACAATTTCAAATGGTTTGGTGAGGACAGTCCATTTCAACTTGGTATTAAGAACATTTGTATTAGAATGGCCCATGGGTTGTTATTTGGCACAGTGGAGAAATTTAATATTTACAATTTTAGAAAGCTAGTAACGTCAATTGACTTTCACTTTTTAAATTCAACTGCAAACAAGACAACCATTGCTATAAAACAGAATGCAAATGTTGGAATGTTTGAGAAAAAGAATTTGAGGTAAAGAGTTGGGGGGAATTCTGGGAAAAAGACGGCAGTGTTAGAAGCCAAGGCAAAACTCTCCTCCCAAAATCATATAGAATGCAAAAATACAGCAACTACAACTAAACCTGAAAACAACCTGAAGACTGTAGAACTGACTACCTACACTTGGGGAAGAAGACCCTACAGAAAAGGATGAAATGGCAAAGCCATGATCTGGCAGGACCCAAACCCTTCCCCCATCCCAGTGCACAGGCTGGGGGAAGAGGAATGGATCCAAGAGAGATTAGAAGTCGAGGACTGCTGAACGCCTGGTCCTGGAGATAGGCTCCAGGAACACAAACCCACATTACGTGGTGCTCTGGTGATTAGTGGGGCTGGACAACAGAGACAGGCTGAGACAACACTCAGGGAAGCTGAGATTTCAGCCGCTTGTGGAGAACAGGCACGCTCTACCGGCAACCCTGGGACAAAAGCAAAGCAGGCAGCATGAAAGACTTCCCAGCAGTGAGAGGGGCACCAGAGGGGCAAGGGTTACAGAGTGCTCTCCGCTTGGGAGAAAGGTCCCGTGGACAATACCTCCCCAGCCTGCCCTCAGCCGGACAGGTTAGGAACCCTCAGGAGCTTTGGATGCTGCACCCTCCTCACTGGCAACTCAGCCCCACGGCTCCTTTCTGCGGTGTGTGTGCGGCCTGCTGATGGGCAGTGAAATCACTTTGCTCCCGGATATGCAGAGGGAGACCCTCCCAGCTTCTATTTCCAGCCAGCCAGGGAACTGCATGCAGGAGCCAGCCCCAGGAGCTCTTTCTTCCATGCAGGCGCCACTCCTGCTAGCCTGCAGCCCACCACTGCTGCAGGTCGGATGGAGAGTGGATCCACTCATGGCAGCTCAAGCAGGGCAGCACCAGCATCAAAGCACTGAGCAGTCTCCCTGCTGGGCAATCAGCCAACCCACAGCCCCCACCTGAAATCAGATCACTACAGCCCAGACAGGTGCCCCGCCCACCGCATGCTGACAGCTGGGGCACCAGCACAGGAAACTGAGCTTCCAGGCACTAGAGGGCGCCTCCTATACAAAGCTATTATTCCATAGGAAACAATAAAATAAATAAATAAATAAATAAAAATAAAGAGTTAGAAGAATTTGGTCCAAACAAAACTATAAGACAAAGCCCCAGAAAGAGGGCTGAGTGAAACTGAAATCACCAATCTTCTTGATAAAGACTTCAAAATAAAAGTCATAACCATGCTCAAGGATCTACAGAAAAACATTCCAGATATCAGGGAGGACTTCATCAAAAAGAAGACCTCCAAAAAAGTCACTCAGAGCTGAAGAACACAGTATCTGAAATGAAAAATACAGCGGAAGGAATCAATAGCAGGCTTACACAGGTTGAAGAACTTGAATGTGACCTGGAAATTAGGGAGCAAGAAAAGAACAAACTGGAAAAGCAGAGGGAAAAAAGGATCTCTAGGAATGAAAGAATAATAAGAGAGTTTTGTGACCAATCCAAATGGAACAACATTTGCATTATAAGTGTGCCAGAAGAAGGAGCGACAAAGGGTTAGAAATGCTCTTTGAGGAAATAATTGTTGAAAATGTCCGCAGTCTGGGGAAGGAAATAGACACTCAGGTCATGTAAGCCCAGAGATCTCCCAACAAAGGAACACCAACAAGACAACACCAAGAAGTATAATAATTAAAATGGCAAAGATCAAGGACAAGGAGAGGTATTGAAAGCAACCAGAGAAAGAAAAAAGATCACTTATAAAAGAAACCCCATCAGACTATCAGCAGACTTCTCAGCAGAAACTTTACAAGCCAGAAGGGAGTAGCATGATATATTTAATGTAATGAAACAGAAGGGCCTTCAACCAAGAATACTCTACCTGGCAGGTTATCATTTAAATTTGAAGCAGGAATTAAACAATTTGCAGATAAACAAAAGTTGAAGGAATTCACCACCACTAAGCCAGCCCTACAGGATATGTTAAAGACACTGCTCTAGATGGAAATGTTCCTAAAGCTAAGTAGCTGTTGCCAGAGAAAATAAACCCACAGTAAAGGTAGTAGACCAATTAATTACCAAGCAAGTACAAAATTAAATCAACTACTCACAAAATCAGTCAAGGGATACACAAAAAGTGCAGAATATGAAACCTAATGATATATCAAGTGTGGAAGAGGAAAAAGAAGGAGAGAAAAAAAGTACCTTTAGATTGTATTTGAAATAGAGTAATCAGCAATTTAAGACAGACTGTTAGATAGTAAGGAAGTTATCCTTAAACTTTCAGAAATCACAGATCTAAAGCATACAATGGCAATAAGTATATATCTATTGATAATTACCTTAAATGTAAATGGACTGAATGCACCAATCAAATGACACAGAGTGGCAGAATGGACAAAAGAAACAAGACCCATCTATATGCTGCCTATAAGAGACTCATTTCATGCAAATAATAGGGAGAAAAAAGCAGGAATATCAGTACTCATATCAGACAAAATATATTTCAAAACAAAGAAAGTAGCAAGAGAAAAAGAAGGACACTACATAATGATAAAGGGGTCAGTCCAACAAGAGGCTGTAACTATTTTAAATATGCACCCAACATAGGAGCACCTAAATACGTAAACCAAACACTAACAGGACTAAAGCATGAAATAGACAGCAACACAGTCATTTTAGGAGACTTTAACACACTACTCACACCAATAGACAGATCAACCAGACAGAAAATAAGTAAGGAGACAAAGGCACTGAACAATACCTTAGAACAGATGGACCTAACAGACATCTACGGAACATTCCACCCAAAAACAGCAGGATACATACTCTTCTCAAGGGTACATAGAACATTTTCCAGAACAGATCACATATTAGGCCACAAAAAGGGCCTCAGTAAGTTCAAAAGATTGAAATTGTACCAACCAGCTTCTCAGACCACAATGGTATGAAGCTAGAAATAAATTATACAAAGAAAATAAAAAAGCCTACAAACACCTGGAGGCTTAACAACATGCTCCTAAATAATCAATGGATCAAGAACCAAATTAAAACAGAGATCAAGCAAAATATGGAGACAAATGAAAACAAAAAACTCGACCGTCCAATACCTGTGGGATGCAGTGAAGGCAGTTCTACGAGAAAAGTACAAAGCAATACAGGCTTACCTTAAGAAAAAAGAACAATCCCAAGTAAACAATCTAAACTCACAGTTAAACTAGGAAAAGAAGAACAAATGATGCCCAAAGTCAGTAGAGGAGGAACATAACAAAGATCAGAAGAGAAATAAATAAAACATAGAACAATAAAAAAAAAAAGAGAATCAATGAAACCAGGAGCTGGTTCTTTGAGAAAATAAACCAAATAGATAAACCCCTAGCCAGACTTATCAAGAAAAAAAGAGTGTCTATAAACATAAACAGAATCAGAAACAAAAAAGGAAGAATCACAACAGACACCACAAAAACTACTATGAAAAATTATATGCCAATAAATTGGACAACTTTCTAGAAAAATGCAACCTTCCAAAACTAACCCAAGAAGAAACAGAAAATCTGAACAGACCAATTACCAGCAATGAAATAGAATTGGTAATCAAAAAACTACCTAAGAACAAAATCCCTGGCACAAATGGCTTCACTGCTGAATTTTATCAAACATTTAAAGACCTAATACCCATCCTCCTTAAAGTACTCCAAAAAGTAGAAGAGGAGGGAATACTTCCAAACTCATTCTATGAGGCCAACATCATTCTAATACCAAACACAGACAAAGACACCACAAAAAAAGAAAATTAAAGACCAATATCCCTGATGAACATAGATGCAAAAATACTCAACAAAATATGAGCAAACTGAATTCAAAAATACATCAAAAAGATCATCGATCATTCCCAAGTGGGATTTACTCCAGAGATGCAAGTATGGTACAACATTCATAAATCAATCAATATCACACACCACATCAACAAAAAGGACAAAAATCAAGTGATAATCTCAATAGATGCTGAAAAAGGATTTGACAGAATTCAACAACCACACATGATAAAACTCTCAACAAAATGGGTATAGAGGGCAAGTCCCTCAGCATAATAAAGGCCATATATGACAAACCCACAACCATCATATTTAAAAGCAAAAGCTGAAAGCTTTTCCTCTAAGGTTGGGAACAAGATAAGGATGCTCACTCTCACCACTTCTATTCAACATAGTACTGGAGTTCCTAGCAACTGCAGTCAGACAACACAAAGAGATAAAACACATCCAAATTGGTAAGGAAGAAGTTAAGTCTTCACTGTTTGAAGAAGACATGATAACTATACATAGAAAATCCTAAAGACTCATAAATAATCAATGGATCTAATTAGAACTAATAACTGAATTCAGCAAAGTTGCAGGAACAAAATTAATACACATAAATCTGTCACATTCCTTTTTTTTTTACATTCCTATATACTAACAACAAATTAGCAGAAAGAGAAATCAGGAAAACAACTCCATTTGCAATTGTATTGAAAAGATAAAATACCTAGCAATAAACCTAACCAAGGAGGTGAAAGACCTATACTCTGAAAACTACAAGACACTCATGAGAGAAATTAAAGAAGATAGCAATAAATGGAAACCTATCCTGTGCTTATAGATAGGAAGACTAAGTATTGTCAAAATGGCCATCCTGCCTAAAGCAACCTACAGATTCAATGCAAACCCTATCAAAATACCAACAGCATTCTTCAATGAACTAGAAAAAATAGTTCTAAAATTCATATGGAACTACATAAGATCCTGAATAGCCAAAGCTATCCTGAGAAGGAAGAATAAAGCTGGGGGATTACGCTCTCCAACTTCAAGCTCTACTATAAAGCCACAGTAGTCAGGACAGTTTGGTACTGGCCCAAGAACAAGACTCTTAGATCAATGGAACCGGATAGAGAGCCCAGATATGAACTCACACATATATGGCCAATTAATATATGATAAAAGAGCCATGGATATACAGTGGAGGAAATGACAGCTTTTTCAATAACTGGTGTTGGCAAAACTGGACAGCTACATGTAAGAGAATGAAACTGGGCTATTATCTAACTCCCGACACAAAAGTGAACTAAAAATGGATCAAAGACCTGAATGTAAGTCATGAAACCATAAAACTCATAAAGAAAACATAGGCAAAATTCTTTTGCATATAAACATGAGCAACTTTTTCCTGAACATCTCCTTGGGCAAGGGAAACAAAATCAAAATGAACAAGAGGGACTCCATCAAATTAAAAGGTTTCTGTACAGCAAAGAGACACCATCAGCAGAACAAAAAGGCATCCAACAGTGTGGGAGAATATATTCATCAATGATTAATCTGAAAAGGGGTTAACATCCAAAATACATAAAGAACTCATATGCCTCAACATCCAAAAAAACAAATAACCCAATTAAAAAATGGGCAGAGGACCTGAGCAGACACCTCTCCAAAGAAGAAATATGGATACCCAACAGGCACATGAAAAGATGCTCCACACTGCTAATCATCAGGGAAATGCAAATTAAAACCACAATGAGACATCACCTCATGCCAGTTAGGATGGCCACTACCTAAAAGACAAGAAACAATAAATGCTGGCAAGGATTTGGAGAAAATGGAACCCTCCTACACTGTTGGTGGGGATGTAAACTGGTTCAACCGTTATGGAAAGAAATATGGAAGTTCCTCAAAAAATTAAAAAAAGAAATATCATTTGACCCAGGAATTCCACTCCTAGGAATTTAGCCAAAGAAAACAAGATCCCAGATTCAAAAAGACATATGCACCCCTACGTTTACTGCTGCACTATTTACAATAGCCATGATAAAGAAGCAACTTAAATGTCCACCAATAGGTGAAATGATAAAGAAGATGTGGTACATACACACAATAGAATATTATTCAGCCATAAAAAGAAATCCTCCTTTTTGCAACAACATGGATGGTGCTAGAGGGTATTATGCTCAGTGAAATAAGCCAGGTGGAAAAAGACAAATACCGAATGACTTCATTCATTTGTGGAACACAAAATAAAGGAAAACAGAAGGAACAAAAGCAATAGACTCAGACACCAAGAAGAGCCTGGTGGTTACCAAAGGGGAGGGATTGGGGAGGGTGGGTGGGGAGGGAGGGACAAGGGGATTAAGGGGCACTATAATTAGCAATCACAATATAGGTAGGTCACTGGGACAGTAGTCAGCAGGAAGAATACAATTAATGCCTCCATAAGATCTTACTACGCTGATAGACAGTGACTGCAGTGGAGGGGGTGAGGGCTTAATAATACGGGTGAACATTGAACCACTGTGTTGTGTATGTGAAACCACCATAAGATTATATATCAATGAATGATACCTTAATAAAAAAAAAGAGTTGGGGGAGCAGGAATTCATCTTAAAATGTGGGGAGTCAAGAGATGAAGGTCAAGTACGTCTACTGAAGATGTACAGGTGACCAATGAATAAACTAAAAATAGTGGCTTAACAATATGAGAAGGAAAGAGGGAGAAGTGGGGATTTATTTAAGGGAGTTAAGAGCCTATATATCACAGCAGAAAAATACATAACATTAAAAGTTGATAAATCAAGAGGTAGCAATGCAGACATATTACTTAGAGATAAAGAGTCAACAACCAAAAGAAACTAAAATGCAACTAGTTGACAGTTGTTTCCTCCAGGAGTTGGGAATAAGGAGGTAGTGGAGCATGGGCTACTGCTGCTCATTAAAAATTAACATGTAAACTAAATATAAAACCGTCAAAGCAAACCTGAAAAAGAATGAAGTGGGAGGAATCAGTTTACCCAAAAACAACTCTTACTATATAGTTACATTAATCAAGACAGTGTGGTATCTGTACAGGACAGTGCCCAGAGGTTAATGGAACTGAATAGAGAACCCAGAAATAGATCCATGCAAATATTCCCAGCTGGTTCTTGGAAGGGGTGCAAAAGCAATTCACTAGGAAGAATAGCTTTCTCAACAAATGATACCATAGGAATTGGAATCCATAGGCAAATACATAAATAAATAGATGAATCTTGACCTAATCCTCACACATCAAATTAAAAATTAACTCAAAACAGATCACAGACTGAAACTATAAAAGTATTAGAAAAAACTGTTTTTCAAAGCAAAATCTTGGAATCTAGGGCTAGGCAAAAAATTCTTAGTTTTGACACCAAAAGCATTATCTATAAAAGGAAAAAGTGATCATTTGAACCTTATTAAAATTTTTAAAAAGTTGTTCTGCAAAAGACTATATTAACAGAATACAAAGATAAGTTACAGAACAGAGAAAATATTTGCAAATCACATACCCAGCAAAGACTATTACCTAGAATATGGTAAGAACTCTCAAAATGCAACAGTAAGAACCCAAAATTGGCAAAAGAGATGAGCAGACATTTCACAGACAAGGAAATAAAGATGGCAAATAGGTACATGAAAAGACATTCAACATCAGTGACATCAGAAAGATTGAAATGGAACCACAGTGAGCTATCGCTATACACCTGTCAGATTAGCTGAAATAAAAAGTAGTGACAGTACTAAATGCTGGTGAGGATCAGGGAAAACTGGATCACTCATATACTGTTGGTGGGAATATAAAATGATACAGTCACTCTGGAAAACAGTTTGGAAGTTTCCTTTGGAACTAAACACCAACTACCATAAAACCCAACAGTTGTACTCTTGTGCACTTATTAGAGAAATGAAAACTTATAGTCACACAAAAATCTGCATGAATGTTTATAGCAACTTTATTCATAACTATCCCAAAGTGAAAACAACCCAGATGTCCTTCAGTGGGTGAATTAAACCAATTGTGGAATACTATCCAACATAAAAAGGAACACATTTTTGATACATGCAACAATGTGGAAGAGTCTCCAGGGGGATTATGCTGAGTGAAAAAAGCCAATCTCCTAAAGTTACATACTACATGATTTCACTTATATTAAACATTTAGAAAGATAAAATTTTAGAAATGGGGAACATGTGAGTTATTGCCAGGCATATGGGACAGGGAAGAACTTTTTATAAAAAGTGCCACAAAGGACCTCGTGGGGTTGGAACTCTTCTGTATCTTGACTGTGGTATGGACATAAGAACATACACATGTGGTAAAACTGTGTAGACCTAAATACACACACACAACACATGCACACACAAATGAGTACAAATGAAACTTGGGAAATCTGAATAAGATTGGTGAATTGTCCAATGTCAGTATCTTGGTTCTGACATTATATTAAATATCCTGGTTGTGATATTATATCTGGTTTTACTATTGGGGGAAATTGAATAAAGGATACATGGGCTTTCTGGGTTTTTTTCACAGCTGTATGTAAATTTACATTTATCTCAAAATAGAGATGTCTAAATAAAGATAAAAACATCTCTTCAATAAACTCAAAGAACTATATATATATATATTTATGCATATATTGAGAAAGACACACACACACACACATTAGGACAGAGAGGCAGAGTATGAAGAACTGAGCCATCATCAGGTTCTGGAAAAGAAAGAAGTGGATACAGTAATCAGAGAGGTGGAAGTACTGGGTAAGACTGAAACTGACATTTACATGAGGAGGTAGCAACCTTCTACATAACCAGAGATGAAAATCCAGGGAAAGGATATTAGGGTGCCTTCTTGAACAGAACACATCCTTGCCCCAAAATATGCAGTGGAGTGCAATTCTTGAGTGTAAGCTCTAAAATGGGCTTCCTGACATCTAATATCAAGTGTGTCAATTATTAGCAGTATGACCCCAGGCAAGTTACTGAAACACCTCTACGCCTCAGGTTTCTCATTAACACATGAATCCAATAAGGTTATCATGAGGACTGAATAAGTTAATGTACATAAAAATCTTGGAAAAGTGCCTGGCACTCAGTCAGCCTTACCTAATTATATCACTACCTGATAGGAGAGCATTTACCATATATGACAAATATAAGCTATAAGTTTCCTATTTTTTATTATTTATTATGCTTTGATGCTTATAATATTTGAACTCATCCTACAGTGTCTAGGGGAATTGATACTTTTGCATCTCTGATTTCTAAAGCCATTTGAAAGCAGGCCAAAGAAATATAGTGTAAGTGGCTGCTTACCCATCCAGGCACACATAATTTTACTTGGAGAGGAAAACTAGTTCATCAACACATCTCACTTGAACCTATCCCCCTTTACCTGGCTCTGATTTCCAACATATCTTTGTTTTAGAAGGCTAGCACAAATTAGCGATAACTGTCTGGGCTCTTTACCCTCTGAGCACTAACATGCTGGGAGAGGTTATAAGAAGACATGATCGCCACTTGACCCATGAGCTGGACCCCAACCATGGGAAGGGCTCCTCATCCCTCTCTTATTTTTGGAATGTGGGTTCTGCTTTCTTTCTCACTCCCAGAGGCTGCCCCAATGACACAGCCCTGAGATAGTAGAGTGTTAAGACCTTATGGATGTATATGTAACTGAGCCCAGCTAAGGCTTCCATATAAACTTTTTAGATTGTTGGATTGGGGCAGAGCTCTAATCACCTTGCAGCCCCCAAGACAAGCCTCCTGTGTAAGTTCCCTTGCTTGTTAAACCTGCCCCCTACCAATCTGGCGTGGCCTGCCTCTTTCCTCAGTCTGTCCTGTCTGACGCATATGGGGGATGGTTTCAGATTATACCTCGGAAGCCCCGGAGGAGCTGTGGACCAGCACAAGCAACCTATTTATTTTTTGCCAAAGCACAATGCCCTCTAGGTAATGCAATACTCATTCCCCAAAGAGAAGCCATACTCATCATTGTCAGCAATGCTGACAAATTTTTTTCCTTATTCTGCAACTCTCTTGAATCATGAAGATTGACAGACACTAATGATGCAGACTGAAACTTTCGGCTCTAAATCCCCTATAGGTAGACTTGCTCTGCTTGTCAGAGTGGTGCCCAGGTAGCTGCTGAGGTAGCCCTGAAGCCTACAGAATGACAGCCACGGGAGGAGACCTGAGCTTTACCGGCAAGAATACATGGTATATGGAGAAGGAATAACTATTTCCTAAGTTTACAGCATGAGCTATATGAGACTCATATTTTCCAGTGAACCATAATATGATCACTCCTAGGGAAAATACCATGTGCGCAGTACAAGCACATTTCTCTTTAATAAGGACCAGCATTGACCTGGCAGCCATCACTGCTGGCATACCATTCACGGCAGACAGCCCTAGAAACACACACATGTGAAACACGCCATGGGAACATCCGAATCCAGTCTGCTGTGTGACTCCTGTTAACGCCACTAAAGCATTTTCATTATAGGCATTGGTTGCCCTCTCTGTCAGTAACTTCAGGAGTTCAGGCATGTGGGTTTATCATTTCTACTTTGTCATGGTGAAATCCCCTTAGAAAGCCACTATTCACACACGTAGCTGTTTTGAGCATCCCTCCCACCTCCTTTTATTGTTTATATTGACGAATACCACCTTTGGAAATGACCAGTTCTAAATGTTTGTTACTTGCTGTGTGTGGTGTTTCTTTCATTTATTTTTATCAAATTTCTTAAGTCAAACCCCTTTCCTGAGTTCTGTGTTCCACAATTCGGTCAACAGAGCCATCTCCATCTTATTTATGCTCCAGAATTTTATAGGCCTTGGGTTTGTTCAGTCCTCATCTTCTCACATCAAGGCATACATCCTCCCCTGATTGTTTCAGTTCCCACTCGCTGAACTTCCTCTACATTGTTTATTGTTTTTTTTGTGGAAGTACAGGAACTAGACACATATCTCTGGCAAGACTGTATGCTGCTCTGACACATAATCAGAACAAGATTTTCATTTTTTTCTTTCTGAAACTCTTCCTGAAGATGATCAGGTTTGCAGGGGTGGGAAGAGGGAAGGACCTCTGGCTACAGAACACTGCACCCTGAGCAAAGGGTTTTAGACCTAACAATCCTCTTTCCACAACACTTTTCTGCAAATTTATCCTCTTTTCCTATGAAAACACATTTGCCATGTCTTACTAGGTCTTCTTGAAATGCTCCTTATTAATCTGGTAACTCATTCCCTGGATAAGATTAGTATCACCTGTAAATAGAAAGACTAGAAATTTCCTCTGCTAGAACAAGGGATCACCCTTGTTTACACTTCTCCATCTATCTTTTAATCATTCCTTTTTGTTTTGAAGTTGATTTCCTATTCAATTATTCCAACTTCTATCATCGTCTTTTTTTTTAAATGTCTAAACTAATCAAAAGATATTTTTGCAGTCTAAGTATCAGGAAAGATTGGCTCTATATGGTACATGTATACAAAAAAATATTATGCAGTCAAGATAATGTGTAAAAATATTTAATGATAAGGCACAACCTTTCTGGTATATCATTAAGAAAAAAAAGGTTATAAAATTCTATGCATGGTATAATCTCATTTAAAAAAGTGAATGTGCCTAATGTGGGGGAGGGGGGCATGGGGAAGGCAGTATAGCACAGAGAAAACAAGTAGTGACTCTATAGAATCTTACTATGCTGACGAACAGTGACTGCAATGGGGTGTGGGGGTTACTCGAATGTAGTAACCACAATGTTGCTCATGTGAAACCTTCATAAGATTGTGTATCAATGATACCTTAATTTAAAAAAGTGTATGTGCCTAAGAAAAAGAACAGAAGAACATACATCAAATAATAGTAGTTATTTCTGAGTGGGAAATATGACCAATATCTATCTGTAAACTAGAGAAAAATAGGCTGAAATCAGTACTGTTTGAAATATGCATTTAAAAAATGTGTCTTAAATAAAAAGATCTAACCATTGGATTTTAAAGGTCATCTAGACTTATTCTTAGAAAGTTCTTAATGTTTTAATCTATGACATTATTATTGTTATGTGATGGTATGTTATCCTATTCTTTGGAGGACAAAAACAAATCAGTGAAGGATAATCTTATTCTCAAAATAGTTTTTTATGCATAAAAAACTACCTTTATTTATAAAGAAAACCTAGTATATTGAAATACTAAAATACCAAATCTGTTGCTGAAATATTAAAACCATAAATTGGTGATAGAATATGTGAGACTTTATTAATATATTAAATATCCAGGTCTAACCATAGGTCTAATAACTGCCATAATTTCAAAGTAGTGATGAATGCAATAATATTTTAAATACCTATAACAACTGTAAGGTGATATGAAAATATCTGTGAATTTCATTGGTAACAAAGTCATAGACCTTGCTAATACTACTGTGATTTGCTGTCTACCTTTATACTTGAAGAAATTGCTAAATTTAACCTAGAGATTAGTGAATATGAAGATTTATATGTCTTTTTTACTCAAGTTCACAGACATTATGGATTCAATCCTTGAACCTTTTGAGGGTCTGAAGATTCCAGGCAAAGAACTCCTGAACTCATATTTGGCAAGACCAAAATATTCCCATCAAGGAGAAAGTAAAAAATAAAATGCTAATAGAAATCAGCTTAACATTAATAAGAGGGATTGTTTAATATGTTCTATGTATTCACAGATTTCAAGCACCAGAGATTCAAAATTCAGTATGGAGTAAAAGCTACATATTGAAAGATCACTAAAATATAAAATGACACCAAATTAACATGTATATATTATATCAATGGGAAGTTCAAGATTTACCTATTCCAAATTCCACTACTATGTGAAGATATGACAAAAGAGCAATATCATAATAAAGTTTAGATGATCTAAGCTTATGACAGAAAGAAGAAAATCAATAGATTTTTCAATGCATATATTCCTGAGACCAGTCTTTCAGGCATTATAAAGTCTTTCTGAATCGACGTATGGAATGATGGATTATGAGAAACCTTCAGCAAGTAACCATATTAAGTCCCTTCAGATCCTTATGTAGATAAGAGTTCAAATGCCAATATTACAGATACTGATAGTACACAATAGTTAGGTAAGTGAAATTCAAGAAATAATATTTAGTAGGAAAATTAGAGTAGAATTAGCACTATGACATCACTTTATTGGGCTGCTCTTACCAGTTGAATCATGTACAAAAATATAGACTGACCTCTAACTAAAAGGAACTACTCCAGGGGTCCAAACACCTAGGAAGGCATGTCAAAGCTTATAAAGACAAGAATGTCTGGTTCACATTCCCTTCCTGCTGATGCATCTATAAATACAGCACAAAGTCTCTCAGCACACACAAAGTGTTAATCAATGTTCATTGTGGTTATCCTAGTCTCAGGAGATTCATTTAACTTCTTATTTTTTATGGTATTTTATAAAGTGCATTCAATGAACATGTGTTACTTTAATAAAAGAAATTATTAAACCTTATATTAAAAAGTTATTCTACTTCATATTTTTTTTAATTTTTTACTTTTTTTAAAAAGTTTATTTTGATATCATTAATCTACAATTAAATGAGTAATATTATGGTGATTACACTACCCCCTTCAACAGGTTCCCCCCCCCCCAACCCCATTGCAGTCACTGTCCATCAGCTTAGTGAGATGCCATAGAGTCACTACTTGTCCTCTCTGGGTTGTACTGCCCTCCCCGTGCCCCCCGAACATTACATCTGCTAATCGTAATGTCCCTTCTTCCCCTTTACCCCTCCCTTCCCACCCATCCTCCCCAGTCCCTTTCCCTTTGGTAACTATTTGTCCGTACTCGGGTTCTGTGAGTCTCCTGCTATTTTGTTCCTTCAGTTTTTTTTTCCTTAGTTCTTATACTCCACATATGAGTGAAATCATTTGGTATTTGTCTTTTTCAGCTTGACTTATTTCACTGAGCATAATACCCTCTAGCTCCATCCATGTTGTTGCAAATGGTAGGATTTGTTTTCTTCTTATGGCTGAATAATATTCCATTGTGTATATGTACCACATCTTCTTTATCCATTCATCTACTGATGGACACTTAGGTTGCTTCCATTTCTTGGCTATTGTAAATAGTGCTGCAATAAACATAGGGGTGCATATGTCTTTTTCAAACTGGGCTGCTGCATTCTTAGGGTAAATTCCTAGGAGTGGCATTCCTGGGTCAAATGGTATTTCTAGTTTGAGTTTTTTGACGAACCTCCATACTGCTTTCCACAATGGTTGAACTAATTTGCAGTTCCACCAGCAGTGTAGGAGGGTTCCCTTTTCTCCACATCCTCGCCAACATTTGTTGTTGTTTGTGTTTTGGATGTTGGCCATCCTCACTGGTGTGAGGTGATATCTCATTGTGGTTTTAATCTGCATTTCTCTGATGATTAGTGATGTGGAGCATCTTTTCATGTGCCTGTTGGCCATCTGAATTTCTTCTTTGGAGAAGTGTCTATTCATGTCCTCTGCCCATTTCTTAATTGGATTATTTGCTTTTGTTTGTTGAGGTGCGTGAGTTCTTTATATATTTTG
Organism: Smutsia gigantea; assembly: GCA_032199065.1. NCBI lineage: Eukaryota > Metazoa > Chordata > Mammalia > Pholidota > Manidae > Smutsia > Smutsia gigantea. Next base: position 35,812 of record JAVSCE010014138.1, on the reverse strand, counting down.
GATGTCAACCCCTTATCAGATACGTCAATTATGAATATATTCTCCCATACTGTAGGATGTCTTTTTGTTCTACTGATGGTGTCCTTTGCTGTACAGAAGCTTTTCAGCTTCATATAGTCCCACTTGTTCATTTTTGCTTTTGTTTCCCTTGCTCGGGGAGATACGTTCATGAAGAAGTCACTCATGTTTATGTCCAAGAGCTTTTTGCCTATATTTTTTTCTAAGAGTTTTATAGTTTCATGACTTACATTCAGGTCTTTGATCCACCTTGAGTTTACCTTTGTGTATGGGGTTAGACAGTAGTCCAGTTTCATTCTCTTACATGTAGCTGTCCAGTTTTTCCAACACCAGCTGCTGAAGAGGCCGTCATCTCCCCAATGTATATTCAAGGCTCCCTTATCAAATATTAATTGACTGTATGTGTTTGGGTTGATGTTTGGATTTTCTATTCTATTCCACTGATCTGTGGGTCTGTTTTTGTACCAATACCAAATTGTCTTGATTACTGTGGCTTTGTAGTAGAGCTTGAAGTCAGGGAGCGTAAACTACTTCATATTATTTAAAAATAATTTGCTATCATTTGGTTTTCAGAGACACCTTGTTTGGTAAGAAGAGTTCTATTTTTCCCTTATGACAAATCCTCAGGTTTAATGATGCTTAAAGATTACTAAAATAACATGCAGGTTTTTCTTGATTCATCAGGCTGTCATCTTAAGAACACAAACTATTATTTCAGTATAGACAAGATTATTTATTTTGGAACCTAGCACAGCAACGCTTTCTTGGACCTAAAGAATAAATATTTTAAGTTGTAATAGCAAATGAATTCAACACCCAGGATGCAGTCAATGCTATTTGGTACATTTTCCTGGGTTACAAAGGCCAAATGACTATGAAGCTACTCTCCTGGAGAATTCTTGCATTTAGTATGATGATTATAGGGTCATCATCATATGTTGGCCACCAATGAAATTATGTGAATCAAATGTTGAATTGTTGAACTCAAGGGATTTTGGGATTTTGGCATCTCTGTAGTCTTCCAGGATCACATCTAGGACTCCTATCATTCCTGACTGCTGTGTGCTGAGGAATTAAAATGCTGCAGCCACATTAAGTCCTTTGGTTTCATTAAATGCCTGAAAGTTTAACAAAAAGTCATAACATTACAATTCTCATTTTACTGACGATAAAAACAAGAACTTAGGAGAGATGCTTACTTATCTTTCAACTCACACATACATGGTGAACGTCAAGCAAATTGTTAGGAGCTAGAAATAGAAAGATGAGCATAGCTATCATGGTTTCTCCCCTTTCAGAGCTTAAAATCAGATGGTCATATTAGTAAGAGAGCAGCATTATGGTTAATTTGATTTGAGTTTGAATATTGTTTCTACCTCATATCTCTCTAAAGTTTTCTAAGCTTCAATTTCCTCATTTACAAAAGCAGTATAGTGACAATTCCTTTGTCAAGTTGCTATTAGGAATGGATGAGATATATAGAAGACATCTAGTATAGTACTCAGCATGCAGCAGTACTTAACAAAGCTAGATACCTGGCATGAAGCAGACACTTTAAAAAGCATACTCTCTGCTATTATCTTTGTGATTGCTGTCGATATTTTTAGTAATATTAAAAGATACCATGCCAAGTTATATTCCACCAGGGCCTTAGAATTTCCAATTTCTGAGATCATAGATTCACAAAGTTCCTTCTCATGTGTAAAAAAAGCTCAACTTGAGGGTCAAGGCTGGAGACACAGGCTGAATCCCACCTTAAATGTGTTTGGCCAGATTCTTTCATAAAAAACATTTCATGAACCACAATTTGGAATCCACTGAAATTTGATACTTCCTACTTATTGACCTGGATGGAAGACATTGGGACTCATCCTTGATTTATTTTTTTAATCTGTATTTACTAATATCAGGGTTTTTAAAAATATATGCCAGTATAAATCCACCATTACTTTCAACATCATACTGAAATACATCTGAATATTGCAGATTTACTTCTGCTATACTAAATCTTCTGCAAGATTTAGCTTGTAAAAGGCAAGAGAAAGAAAAGGAAATATTGAAGAAGTGAGGGGTAGGATAAGAAGACAGTCATTCTATGTCTACATAAATGTAACATTTTATTAACTAGAGATAATATAGAAGTATGCATGATGAAAAGAACTGGACTCATAGGTTGAAAAGCAATCACCTGTATCCATTTAACCTCACCCCTGAAAATGCAGGCATTTTTTTTCTATCACACCAAGAGGAGTGTGTGTACATGTGTGTGAATGTGTGTGTGTGTGTGTGTGTGTGTGTGTGTGTGTGTGTGTGTGTGTGTGAGATATCTGTTTTATAGCAGTTTTTCCATGATGGTCCCTACTATTATTAGTTTTAGCATTTTGCCAGTGTATTTTGAAGTAATGGAGTATTTAATTTCCTTGTAAGGAAAGGCACACTAGATTGCAACTCATCCATTTTGTATTATAAAATTCCATCAGGGATGAATGTACATCTACATTTTTAATTGACTTCAAAAAGGACTTAATTGTATAGATTTTGGAAAATATATTTGTTGGTCAGAGGTAGACAATTTCTAGAGATCCAGGATCAGGCCCTTCGGCATGTTATACTGTATGGTACATGGCTATTCACACCATCAAGGTTCTCAGTATGTCTTCATTAACTGCATTTCCAGAATCAATAAAGAAGTAACCTTCCTCCCTCTCAGAAACACTTTACACATTTGGATTAAATGTAACCTGTTTTTTTGGATTATTCTCTACCACTTCCTGTGCTCCACTTAGCTATCTATTCATCATAATCCCATTTCCCTTGATTAAAACTCCCTACTTTATTTAGTACCGATTATTGATTATAAGCAGAGTTAAGCAATCGGCTCCAATCTGCATCTGACTCTTGGCACCTCTCTGATATTCCATTGACAAGTCGTCTCTCCATCACACTCAGGTTGGGGCACGCAGTCTCTGAAGCAAGAGGGAATAGGAAATAAAGAGAAGCGTCCTAAGCTGTCAGCATGTCAAATAGCCAAACTGAGTCATTCTAATAAGCACAACTTCTTTAGTTGTGCTGAGACCAACATCCCTGCAGTACATCTGACTTCAGTATCTTCAAAGCCAGTGAAACGAAGCTGCACTTTCTGGTTCTCATGGTGGCCATGCCCTGGCCCTGTTTGCAATACAGGTCTACCACCACTCAGCTTGGTCAGTGAGTCTGAGTCCCTGGCAAAATGATAGAAGGTTTAGTGAAGGTCTCATGCTTACAGATATCACTTAAAAAGTAATGCGTTTCACTAAAATGAACTTGTTCCCAGTTAGCGGCAAACCTCATTGTTCTTCTTAGTTGACTAACAGTGGGGAAAAGAAAGGTGAATATTTCACTACTAGTTTAGATAACTTTATACTGGGTTTTTGCTCACCTCTAAGTAGACTCCCCTTGGTATGTCCCCCAGGATTCAATTCAGATATCAGAGGTCAATGGCATATGTGGGTAGTGTGTGCAGCAGTGGTCTTGATCTGGTTTGCTTCAGCGTAAGCTGATTGTGCGTATCTCTTTGCAACTCTGCGCTCAGTGACATCACCTTCATGGCTTGAAATCGGCCATGGTGGGAGTCTTTACACCATGGAAATCAACAGCTCTACAAATCAGAGCATTTGTGGGTTTTTTTTTCAGAGAGTTGTATTGTTAAACACAGTGTGTTTAAATACTCAGTGTGTGTCTGTACATGCGTGTGCATGCACAAATTCTGCAGAGGTAATTTCTATAAAGTTAACTAATTTTAAATCATCCTCTATTTACCCATGCACTGAAAAAAAAAAGGTCAGCTATATATTTCAGTGGCTGCAATTTCTCAATACTGTTTTCTGTGCTGACTCATTTTCTTCAGTGGGAAGTTGGTTAACTGTGGACTAATCTCAACACGTTGGTAATTCCAGCTCAATTTTTTCCTTTAGTAGGCCAATCCTTTTGTTGTAGTTGGTTTGAATTATTTCTAAAGCTTTCAATTTAAGTATGTTACTTTTTCTTTAGTAAAAGTGTGGTTATCAACCACTCAGCTAACTTCACCCATCAAGTAACAAATAATTCATAGAGTGTAGATTGATCAGGAAGTGAAAGTTGCAACTACCAAACAGACCGATGGATGCAAACTTGGCAATCTTCCTAGAAAAATCTTCTAACAACAGAAGTCCAGAAACCACTTCCAGAGACAGTGTATTTCAAGAACAGGCACTAGGAGACATAAATTTGCCAATTCATATATTGCATACAAACATAATATACACATTTATTCCTTCACCAAACTGTATGGGGGCCTGTTATAGTTAGGATCTCTCAAAGAAAAAGGTCTCTCAACCATCAAAGAATTCACCTTCTAGTGGAGTTCAGGTCACAAATTATATTGTAAATAGAGACAAGTGGAGGATGTTTTATAAAGAAATCTATTCTAACTGAATTTACTGCTTGCCATGTTAAAACTCAATTTGGTGATGCAAATATGGGCTTTTTAAAAAACAATTTGGGGATTTTTTTTCAGTCATAGTAAGCGATAAAACAAAAACTATCACCAACCCTAGCTTTATGACCTGAAACACGAAGGTCTCACACTGGATTTTTAGTCTCCATCTTCTATGCAGTTAAGAGATTTCTCTCTTTGCCACATTACACTTTCACAACTATGCACATTAATTTATTAACCCTCAGTTGATTGGAGGAGTCCACTAAATATAATACTTTATTCCCTAACCAAACCAGCAACCAGAAGTATAACTGTAATTGCTTCTTATCCAGATGACAGAAGCAATTTCAGTGACTGCTTTACTTAATTAGGATGCATGAAGCATGGACCTCCAGGTCACATCTCTGTAAATTACACCTCTTCAGTTTTCTTGAGAAAGCCCTTATATCTCAGGAAACTTGACATGGTGTTTAGTAAGACCACATGAACTTGGCACCACCAAATTTCACTTATTTGTGGATATACTGTCTACACTGCCTTCTGTTGCAGACTCCAGTTCTTTTAATAATTTATTTTCACCTGCTGGGCATTAACTGAAAAGTTAACTGTGAAAAGCCTTTATTATATATTTGCTGGCACAATATTTTTGAAGTAATAGGTGAAGGCATGAGGAACTCCCTCAATTTACTTTGCCCGAGGAGAACTCTCTGCAATAGAAGCTTTTGGCCCCTTGCCCAGATTAGGAGAAGTTTTGAAAGAAGGCTAAATTTGTTTTAGTCTAAAAAAAAAGGAGCTGCCTACCATTATGAAGCAGCTTGCAAGAAGAGAAGCATGGGTAACTAGACAACTCTTTTGTACCTTGAGGATGTCACGAGGTGGTTCAGTGGGAGCTGAAGACCAACAGACACTCAAATATGAGTAAAAACATACATTCCAAGGACAAACACAAATTGGTCAGGTTTAAATTATGCAAAATTTAAGACAACCCACTACAACATGATTACACGTATTTATTAAGTATCTATGATGACAGGAAGCCATGGCTGAGATACCAAGAAATACCAGGCATAGTTGTTACACTCGCATAGCTCCTGGCCAGTAAGAGTAGCAATAAGAGCAGCATAAGCAATAACACAGAGCTTTAAAAAGCATCCCGCATGGAAAGGTATACTTTATTACACATAAACTCTACATTTATTTCCTTTCCTCTTTGGGGTATTGAGAATCAACTCTATGTTGATCATCCAGCATGATCAATTCTTGTTATGATTATTTCCAGTTTAAGAAAGTTTCAACACTTGGATACTCTCATATTAAGACTAGCCTAGTTTAATCAGTTAGTAGCTACCTTACCTCCTAAATTACTCAGAGTAGGTCTTGGTATCCTGGGAAACATCGTGTTTAAACTTTGAACAGGTCACACAAATCCAGTGTTTTGGTTGGATTTAACTTTACTGGGTGTAATCCAGGAATTTCCCAAAACTTAGTGGGATTTCATGTGTTCATGAACATTTGTATGTATATGTGTGCATGTATTGTACAGCTTCAAATAGGACAAATTTATACATATGTACGTGTGTGTGTGTGCACGCAGAGAAAGGGCTCTTGCCCACCCACTCAGCACAAAACTTCCATTATGAAGTTACAATACTGCACTTCTTACTTTCTCAGGTCATGCTATTGTAGCTGACTGTGTGGTTCACTGCATTTCTCAGCTAAGAGCTTGCAGAGTCTAGGTATGATGGGGCAGACACACACAGAGGCCTCTCAGTAACATGTATCACATCACATCCAATCAGCAATGTACAAGAGCCCACCAGTTTTATCATATAAGCCAGTCTATAGTCCCATCAAGCACAGATGCCACAGGAGAATCCTAATCAAGCAAAATTTGGGTAACAACATCAGTTCTGCTAGAAAATGACATTTATGCAGAGAAATTATGCAGCCTAAGTTCTTGCTGCTAAGGCTCTTTTTTACATGCTGTTTTTGTCTCTTTCAGCCAAAATATAGTAGTGTTTACTGATTATCAGGAAACAGAGGTCTGAGAATTGATTTTAATGACCCTACTGAATTTTCAACAGTCTTAGACAGCTTAGTGAGATAAAAGCTGGAGTGACAGGGTATAAAGTGTTTTCAGATTTGCATTGTTTAAGGCCATGGTTGTTTTATTCTTTGGGGGTGGTTGGAAAAGAAGCGGAGAAGTGCAGATTAGGCATTTGAGAACACTTAGTGGGTGACAGAATTTGAAGAGATCTGAGGTGTCTCTTGTCTTCATGTTCAAATCCTAATGTTACTGGTAAGAAATAACAGGTTCAGAGAGTGGGAAATAATGTATTCGGTGTTGTAGAATAAGTGAACAAAGGGCACCTGAATTCATTTCTGCTGGCCTTACATCCAGTAATTTTTTTGCATTACATATGTTTATTGTACAACCTAGCTAAGAAGTTTCCCTTACCCCCCCCACCTTCCTTTCTCCCACCCTCCTTCCTGCCCTGCCTCTTTCTCTCTAACAGCATCCCTCATTCCTTCCTTTTGACTCCCTTCCTCTTTTTCATTTCCTTCTTTCTCTTTCATCCATCCATCCATCCATCTATTTATTTAACAATTATTTACTGAGAATCTGTTATGTGCCAGGCACAGTATTAGGAACTAGGGGTTTAGATGGCTAACTGGCCTTCTGTCTGGTAAGGCAAATGTCCAGTTCAGGGAAAGCTTTCTGAAGAAGTCATATTTACCCTGAGAACTGAAGGATAAGTAAGAGATAATCTGCACAGAATGGGGGAATATAACATTCTAGACAAAGGAAATCATTTGTGCTGATGTCTGGTGCTTTGGTCTTGAGCAAATCTATCCCTAAGCTTCACTTTCTCATATACAGAATCAGAATTCAAAACTACCACCCAGAAGGTGTGGAACCAGAAGTCTGTATATGTAAAGAGCCCAGCACAGACCCAAGAACATTAAGTACTCAAGAAACATTCAATTAGTGGTTAAAAATGTTTATAACATTTTAAAAGTACAAATTTTAAATCATATCACTAGATGCTCTTTAGTATTCCCAATTTTACAGTATATATAAATCTATACTATCTAGTTAGATACTGCCAGGAATGAAAGCATGTTTGATTTCAAAAGACCACACTGGGTGTGGAAACACCACATTTAGCCATGGAAGTAGAAAGCATTGATGAACCTCTTGAGCTGTAAACACAGTCAACTCAGACTCAAGACTATTCTCACTAACAAAATAGGCAAAAGCAGCTTCTAATGCTCGGCATTTATAAGTTGGGACTTATGAGCAATGGGAGTGCAATGAACAACACTTAATAATTCCTTTCTCTCTCAGTTTTCTCTTTTGTAAATGGGGATAATACCTCACAGGGCAGTTGTGAATTAAATAACGATACATAGAATATTACATTAATGTATCCTCTACCTGGGGCATAATAAGTGATAAGTAGATGTTTTATTTTTTAATCAGGATATACAAAAGTCACATTTCAAAACATAATGTTTGAAATGCTAATATTTGATCATTTGATTATAAGGGCAATAATAAAAAAGAGAAGATTTTTCCTTTATCCAATACATCTCATAGATGTTATGAGAATTAATCTTTTGCATAATTTTCCAGTAAGAGGAAAAGAGAGCTACAGTCTGGATGCATGGAAGAGAAAACCCAGGGTTACTGCAGACAAAGCTTTCAAGGCTTTTAATCTGCTTTCAGACACATACAAACAAGTATATTGCTTGAGTAAAAATAAAAGACAAAATTCTTTACATCTTTAAGCAGAAACAAGTCCTACTGGCTGGGGCTAAAATCCTTCATAAAAATAGTTTATCCCAAAACTAATAAGATTCAAGATGGCGGCATGAGAGGGGAGACAGAGAACTCCACCCAAAACCACAGATAGTGCAAAAATATAGTTAATACAACTAACCCTAAAACAACAACAGGAAAGCAGGCTGCACCAGACCACATACAGCCCCCACGAACAGAGCAGACAGACCTCAGGAAACAGGGTAACATATGAAAGCCTTAATCTGGCGGGACGCAAGCCCTTCCCCCACCCTAGCTCACCAGCAGGAGGAAGAGAAATGGAGTGGGGAGCGGGTGGAAGCCTGGGACTGCTGAACACCTAGCCCTGGAGATATGCTTTACGAGCAGAAACCTACACTGTGTGGTACTCTGGAGGATGGGGAGCTGGGACAGGTGGAGGGCTTGAGAAAGATTCCGGCCATTTGTGGAGGATGGGATAAACATCAGGCTGCTCTGGGACTAAGGAAAGGCGGGCGATCTGACAGGCTTCCTAGCAGCGAGAGGGCTGCTGACGGGGCGGGGTTTGCACAGAGCTTGCTGCACGGGAGAAGGGATAGGGGGACAAGGTTGTCTGGGCACACTCTGCCCAACAAATTGGGAACTTTGAGGAGCTTCAGGAGCTCCATACCTCTGGCTGGCTACTCAGCTCCGAGGCCCCCCTCTGCGACACACAGCCTGCCAAGCCTTCCTACTGGCCTGCTGGCACCCCCTCCTTGTAAACTGGCAGTCACTGCGCTGGTGTCAGGCCAGTCAGAGGAAGGCCCTGCCTACAACAGCTAGAGACACAGAGCACAGAGGCTTACACCTGTGTGCCCAGGCACTGCAGACGGGATTCAGGAAACAGCTCTTTCCTCCTCCCAGGGACCAACTCTGCTCCCCTATGACCCCAAACCTCACTCTAAGGGCTGAGCAGCTCCAGAGACTGGAGCTTCTGGGCACTAGAGGGCATCCCACAGAAAGATGAAACATTAAAAGACCATGCATGGTTCAGACAAAAATCTCACAAACCTCAGAAAAAGGGCCAAATGAAACTGAACTCACCAATCTTCCTGAAAGAGAGTTCAAAATAAAAATCATAAACATGCTTATGGAGGTACAGAAAAATATTCAAGAACTCAGGAATGAATTTAAGATGGAGATTCAATCATTAAAAAATTCCATATCTGAAATGAAACATACAGTGGAGGGATTTAAAAGCAGATTAGATGTAGTAGAAGAGATGGTAAACAGAACAGAAATTAGAGAAGAGGAATACAAAGAAGCTGAGCCACAGAGAGAAAAAAGAATCCTTAAGAATGAAAGAATATTGAGAGAACTGTGTGACCAATCAAAACCGAACAATATTCACATAATAGAGGTACCAGAAGAAGAAGAGAGAGAAAAAGGGATAGAAAGTATCACTGAGGAGGTAATTGCTGAAAACTTCCTCAATCTGGGGAAAGAGATAGTCTCTCGAGTCATGGAGATGCACAGATCTACCAAAACAAGGGACCCAAGGAAGACAATATCAAGACATATAATAATTGAAATGGCAAATATCAAGGATAAAGACAGACTTTTAAAAGCAGCTAGAGAGATGAAAAAGATCACATACAAAGGAAAACCTATCAGGCTATCATCATATTTCTCAATAGAAACCTTACAGGCCAGAAGGGAGTGGCATAATATATTTAATGCAGTGAAGCAGAAGGGCCTTGAACCAAGAATACTCTACCCGGCAAGTTTATCATTTAAATTTGAAGGAGGGATTAAACAATTTTCAGATAAACAAAAGCTGAGAGAATTTACCTCCCACAAACCAACTCTACAGTGCATTTTTGAGGGACTCCTATACATGGAAGTATTCCTAAGGCTAAATTGATGTCACCCATGGGATAGACAAAGAGACAGAATATGATTCATAACATACAAAGAATGGAGGAGGGGAAAAAGGAGGAAAAAAAAGAATCTTTAGGTTGTGTTTGTAATAGCATACGAAGTGAGTTAAATTAGACTGTTAGATAGTAAGGGAATTACCCTTGAACCTCTGGTAACCACGAATCTAAAGCCTGCAATGGTAATAGGTACATACCTATCGATAATCACCCTAAATGTAAATGGACTGAATGCACCAATCAAAAGACAAAGAGTCACTGAATGGATAAAAAAACAAGCCTCATCTATATGCTGCCTACAAGCGACTCACTTCAAACCCAAAGACATACACAGACTAAAACTGAAGGGATGGAAAAAGATATTTCATGCAACTAATAGGGAGAAAAAAGCAGGAGTTGCAGTACTTGTATCAGACAAAATAGAATTCAAAACAAAGAAAGTCACAAGAGACAAAGAAGGAAATTATATAATTATAAAGGAGTCAGTCCAACAAGAGGATATAACTATTATAAATATCTATGCACCCAGCACAGGATCACCTACATATACTAACAAATATTAACAGAATTAAAGGGGGAAATAGAATGCAATGCATTCATTTTAGGAGACTTCAACACACCACTCACTCCAAAGGACAGATCAATCAGACAGAAAACAAGTAAAGAGACAGAGGCACTGAACAACATATCAGAACAGACGGACCTAACGGACATCTACAGAACACTCCATCCAAAACCAACAGGATGCACATACATTTCAAGTGCACATGGAACATTTTCAAGAACAGATCATGTCCTAGGCCACAAAAAGGACCTCAGTAAATTCAAAAAGATTGAAATTGTACTAACCACCTTCTCAGATAACAAAGGTATGAGACTAGAAGTAAATTATGCAAAGAAAAGGCAAAATCCCTCACACACATGGAGGCTTAATAACAAGCCCCTAAACAATCAATGGATCAATGACCAAATAAAAATAGAAATCAAGCAATATACAGAGACAAATGACAACAATAATTCAACACCACAAAATCTGTGGGATGCAGTGAAAGCCGTGCTAAGAGGGAAATATATTGCAATACAGGCCTACCTCAGGAAAGAAAGAACAATCTCAATTGAACAGTTTAAACTCACAACTAATGAAACTAAACAGGAAGAACAAATGAGGCCCAAAGTCAGTAGAAGGAGGGACAAAATAAAGATTAAAGCAGAAATAAATAAAATTGAGAACAATAAAACAATGAAAGCAGGAGCTGGTTCTTTGAGAAAATAAACAAAATAGATAAACCCCTTGCCAGACTTATCAAGAAAAGAAGAGAGTCTACACACATAAGTAGAATCAGAAATGAGAAAGAAAAATCACTAAGGACACCACAGAAATACAAAGAATTATGAGAGAATACTATGAAAAACTATATGGTAACAAACTGGATAACCTAGAAGAAATGGAGAACTTTCCAGAAAAATACAATCGTCCAAGGCAAACCCAGGAAGAAACAGAAAATCTGAATAGACCAATTAAAAGCAAAGAAATTGAATTGGTAATCAAAAAACTACCTAAGAACAAAACCCCTGGACCAGATGACTTCACTGCTGAATTTTATCAAACATTAAGTGAAGACCTAATACCCATGCTCTTTAAAGTATTACAAAAAGTAGAAGAGGAAGAAACACTACCAAATTCATTCTATGAGGCCAACATCACTCTAATGCCAAAACCAGGCAAAGACACCACAAAAAAAGAAAATTACAGACGAATATCCCTGATGGACATAGATGTGAAAATACTCAACAAAATATTAGCAAACAATTAAATACATCAAAAAGATCATCCATTATGATCAAGTGGGATTTATCCCAGAGATGGAAGGATGGTATAACATTAGAAAATCCATCAACATCATCCACAACATCAACAAAAAGGACAAAAACCACATCATCATCTCCATAGATGCTGAAAAAGCATTTGACAAAATTCAACATCCATTCACAATAAAAACTCTCAACAAAATGGGTATACAAGGCAAGTACCTCAACATAATAAAGGCCATATATGACAAACCCACAGCCAACATTATACTTAACAGTGAGAAGCTGAAAGCTTTTCCTTTAAGATTGGGAAGAAGACAAGGATGCCCACTCTCCCCACTTTTATTCAACATAGTTCTAGAGGTCCTAGCCATGGCAATCAGACAACACAAAGAAATAAAAGGCATACAGATTGGTAAGGAAGAAGTCAAACTGTCCCTGTTTGCAGATGACATGATATTGTACATAAACAACCCTAAAGAATCCACTCCAATACTACTAGATCTAATATCTGAATTCAGTAAAGTTGCAGGATACACAATTAATACACAGAAATCTGTTGCATTCCTATACAATAACAATGAACTAGCAGAAAGAGAAATCAGGAAAACAATTCCATTCACAATTGAATCAAAAAGAATAAAATACCTAGGAAGAAACCTAACCAAGGAAGTGAAAGACCTATACTCTGAAAACTACAAGACACTCATGAGAGCAATTAAAGAATATACCAATAAATGGAAACACATCCTATGCTCTTGAATAGGAAGAATTAATATTGTCGAAATGGCCATCCTGCCTAAAGCTATCTACAGAATCAATTCAATCCCTATCAAAATACTAACAGCATTCTTCAATGAACCAGAGCAAATCATTCTAAAATTCATATGAAACCACAAAAGACCCCAAGTAGCCAAAGCAATCCTGAGAAGGAAGAATAAAGTGGGGGGAATTACATTCCCTGACTTCAAGCTCTACTACAAAGCCACAGTAATCAAGTCAATTTGTTAGTGGCACAAGAACAGACCCATAGACCAATGAAACAGACTAGAGAGCCCAGATATAAACCCTAGCATATGTGGTCAATTAATATATGATAAAGGAGCCATGGATATACAATGGGGAAATGACAGCCTCTTCAACAGCTGGTGTTCGCAAAACTGGACAGCTACATGTAAGAGAATGAAACTGGATTATTGTCTATCCCCATACACAAAAGCAAACTCAAAATGGATGAAAGACCTGAATGTAAGTCATGAAACCATAAAACTCTTAGAAAAAAACATAGGCAAAAATCTCTTGGACATAAACATGAGCAAATTCTTCATGAACATATCTCCCCAGGCAAGGGAAACAAAAGCAAAAATGAACAAGTGGTACTATATCAAACTAAAAAGCTTCTGTACAGCAAAGGACACCATCAGTAGAACAAAGAGACATCCTACAGTATGGGAGAATATATTCATAAATGACATATCCAAAGGGGTTGACATCCAAATTATATAAAGAGCTCATGCACCTCAACAAACAAAAAGGAAATTGGCCAATTAAAAAATGGGCAGAGGAGCTGAATAGACACTTCTCCAAAGAAGAAATTCAGATGGCCAATAGGCACATGAAAAGATGCTCCACATCCCTAATCATCAGAGGAATGCAAATTAAAACCACAATGAGATATCACCTCACACCAGTAAGGATGGCCACCATCCAAAAGACAAACAACAACAAATGTTGGTGAGGATGTGGAGAAAGGGGAACCCTCCTACACTGCTGGTGGGAATGCAAATTAGTTCAACCATTGTGGAAAGTAGTATGGGGTTCCTCAAAAAACTCAAAATAGAAATACTATTTGACCCAGGAATTTCACTCCTAGGAATTTACCCTAAGAATGCAGCAGCCCAGTTTGAAAAAGACATATGCACCCCTATGTTTATCGCAGCACTATTTACAATAGCCAAGAAATGGAAGCAACCTAAGTGTCCATCAGTAGATGAATGGATAAAGAAGATGTGGTACATATACACAATGGAATATTATTCAGCCATAAGAAGAAAACAAATCCTACTATTTGCAACAACATGGATAGAGCTAGAGGGTATTATGCTCAGTGAAATAAGCCAGGCAGAGAAAGACAAGTATCAAATGATTTTACTCATCTGTGGATTATAAGAACAAAGAAAAAAACTGAAGGAACAAAACAGCAGCAGACTCACAGAACCTCAAAATGGACTAACAGTTACCAAAGGGAAAGGGACTGGGGAGGATGTGTGGGAAGGGAGGGATAAGGAGGGAAAAGGCGTATTATTAGCACACATCATGTAGTGGGGGGGGGACATGGGAAAGACAGTGTTTACAGAGAAGACAAGTAGTGATTCTATAGCATCTTACTATGCTGATGGTCAGTGACTGTAATGGGGTATGTGGGGGGGACTTGATAATAGGGGGAGTCTAGTAACCATAATGTTGCTCATGTAATTGTACATTAATAATACCAAAATAAAAAATAGTCTATCCCAAAGCACATATTTCTCAATAGGTTTTAAAGATAAATATTAGTGGACAAAGCTTTCTTTATGTCAGAAGTTTTGAAATGAATGAGCTGTTCATCAGCTCGATATTGCTTCCCAGACCTTTTCAGCAGTGCAATCCCCATGACAGGAACAGTCACAGCTGGGTATGAGGGATGTTTTCTCATGCTGTATATCAAACATTTTTATTTCAGGGTAGCATTTTGTAAACAGAGGCATTCACATAAAGCAGCATCTGTCTGAATACACAACTTTTAAAAACTGCTTCTGACTTAGAACTTGAAAAATCACCATTTAGAAACCATCCTGGTTATAACTGATTCAGAAAAAAATCATCAATGGTGCTAAAGCTCTTATGAACTTTGATTAAGAACAAGGTATTTATATAATTGCAAAGTAAAGCAGAGGAGAAAAGGTGAAACCTAGTAGGTACCACCTTCACCTAGGGATGGAAATGAGCATCTCCAGCACTTAGAAGCATGTATCAGGTGCCTCCAGATAACGCTGCCCCGGGAGGGACATGCGGACCCTTATGTGGCAAAAATGCATAACCTCAGTGCAGTCATGAGGAGCTACCACTCAGACTCAAATATTGAGAAAGTCACGAAAAAAACTGTCCTGTACAATTCCAAAGGGTCAAGGTCATGAAAGGCAAGGGAAGCCGGAAGCAGGTAGAAGGAATTGTGATAAAATTTGAATAAGGTATATAGATTACATCATTTTGTATTTTTGTTAATCCCCTAAGTTAGATCGTTGTACTGTTGTTATGAAAGAGAATTTCCTTGGTTTAGAGGGAGTACATTGAAGTATTTGAGGATAAAGATATATTCAAGTACACATGTATACACATACACAGTCTAGTCTAATCCTTAGATCCTCCTTGGGATAGCCATATTGTTCCTATTTTAGAGTTCAGGAACCTGATGACCAAAAGTTAAGACAAGTTTTTAGTTGTCTGGTTTTGCCCTTTCCATATTCATTTCCTGTAGTACGTACCTTAGAATACTGAGGTTGTTATTTGGAAAAAAGAGAGAGGACCGTGGTCAAATATGTTTGGGATATACTGAATTGAATGACATTAATTAATTTAGCCTCCACTGTGCTAATTCATGTTGCTACCCTTCAATGTATATGCATTATGCAGTATTTCCCACTTAATGTACCATGCCATTCAACGGCCATTTAAAAAAAAAATTGTTCATTGGTATTTTATGTCATTTTGTCTTGTCACTCAAGTAGATAATATTTACTCGAGGAATGGAATGTACCTAATACTTCAGTTTCCTTCATATGTTAAGCGCATAGTAGGTGTTCAATAAATATCCCATGATTATTGGCAGGGATACACTAAGCCTCCTGCACTGTCTCTAATTCTTATAGTATTCTTTAGTCATTCTCCTTGCATTTTCACTCCTCTAATTTCCTGCATACAAGCCAATATTTACATGTAAACTAAGTGACCTTTGTAGATCCTGAAGCTGACTTCTAATCATTAATAGAAGCCTCAGCCTTCTGGCAGCTTTTGATTACATTTGTGTAACTCTTCATTCTCTTCTTACCCAGGTAAGAGTCAATTCTGCAAAGGGCAGAGTCCTTAAAAGATCTGGAATGAGTGAGGAAAATTTTAATTTAAATAAGCATTGCATACCTGGCAGTCGGGAAAAATGAAAGAGCCATAAAGAGTTCATCAGGAAGCACCATGGTGTGTTAAATTAAAGGTAATAAAATCAGAGTGTCACGAAGAAAACCACCATACAGCCTTTGAAATGAATTTTTGAAACTGCACGAGTTGCATTAATTCGTATTTCCTGGAATTGCACACGAACATGACTGCATTCGGTGAAAAGCAGATGCTTTCTGCCAAGTTCTCACAATTTTATGAGAAACATAGGAATTCTGATATCTTTGCAAAACAGATCTTGAGCTTTTAAGCACATAAATATAAGTGCACACACTGCTGCATTTTCACGGCTAATGTGATGATGCCTGACATATTCTCGTGAACCTTTAATAGCTACACTCTTTGCAGAGAGCCTCAGACCTTGCTATACCCCAACTGTGGTAGTTAGGGGGTGACTGTCACTCAACTGCTGTATTTTGGATATAAGATAGGATTTGGGGGCAGTTCCTGGGATTAGATGGTAGAATTAAGAAGAGGTGACTACATTTAAGGCTCCATTTAAGAAATCTTAGTTACCAGAGCAAGGAGGAAGAAATGGCTATTGGTAATCTTCAAAATAGTCTCTGATGTGCTGTAGGAGGGAAAATTAGTTCCCAGAACTACGGCCTTTTCCCATTTTCTTTTCCTAGGCAAGCATTTTGAATTTTCCTCCATTTGCTGCACACATGCCCGGATTATCATTTATTCTCTTATTCTCTTGTACTATTACAATCTTCTATCAGTCAGTAACAGTGGTTCTCAAAGCATGGTTCCTGGATTAGCAACATTGGCACCAGCTGGGACTCTGTTAGAAGTGGAAATTTTCTGGCCTCAACTGCAGATGCACAAAATCAGAATCTTTGGCAGGGGGTGGATGCAGAGGAGAGCTGACCAACTGTCTGTGTTTTCACAAGCCATCCAGTGGATTCCAATGCACACTACAGTCAGAACCACTGCCCTCCTGGAAGCCCCCTCTCTAAGTTCAATAATGACCCTGGATTCACCAAATCTAGTAGTCTTTCCTCAGACCCGAACCGTCTTTACCTCTGTATCATTCGAAATCACTGCTTGGGACTTTCTCCCCCCTTGTTTTCTGTAGTTTTGTACTATCCTGATTCTTTTCTTTATCTAACACCATTCCTTTATCTCTTTCATGGACTCTTTTTTCCCCCATTTTCTGGAGTTTTCCCCAGTTAAATTTTGCCTCCTTTTACTTTGTACTTTGTCCCACATGGATCTGATGTCTCTCTATGATCTCATTGATTCATTTTAGTCACAGAACTTTTAGAGTTTGGTTTTTGCTCCAAGCCTATTTATCTCCAGGTCTGCATTTCCATTGCTTGCATAGAAATGCCATCTCTATGTTCCCTGGCCTCTTAAAAGAAATACATCAAAACCCAAACACTCAGTCCTCACCACCCTGAAACAAGCTGCTCTTCAGCTCTTAATTCCTCTCTCTTGACTCTCAGAGAAGAAAACTCAGACTGAGATTCAACCTTATTTCTTATTCACTCATGACTGATTACTTGCCAAGTCTTGTTGAGTCTGTTTATATTGTTTTTCTACTAACTTTCCTGTAGACCCAACTTCTAGTCATGTTTCGCTGGGTTTTTTTTCTAGTAATTGCAACTAAATTAATCCTCTCATTTTGACTGTATCATTATAAAGACATTCAGTGATTCTCTGATACTTGCCACTGCCTTTCTATATAAAACCCTCATTCATTAGCTTGCCACATGAGATTACCCATTCTATGGCTTTCTCTCCAGGCTTAGTTCCTACTGATTCCTGTTAAATTCCAGCCAAGCAGGACACTTTCCATTGAAAAGTCTCTTGGGCTTGATCATTGTTTTTACTACTTATTTAATTTTACTTTCACTATTTAATTTTATTTTTTAAAACTTTCATCCAACCTGGAATACCATCTCAATTCTCCATGTCTCCTTCTTAGATGGCCCCCATCTGGACATTATCTTTCCCCTATTTTCACCCCCTTTAAACTTTCTAATGGCAGGTGACACATCTACATGTTATTATGGATACAATGCCTTCTCTTCTTGGATAGACTGCAAACTCCTTGAACACAGATACTGAGCTGATGTTTTCTCACCTGAGTACCTAGTAAAAACTCTACCACATTACAGATGCTTAATATTTGTGCTTTGAATCAGTTCTGTCTTCAGTTTGCTTATGAGAGGATGGATGGATCTCATAAGGGGAGCAACTAATGGGGAGGTGGAAGACAGATGGGAACTGAGGCAAGCAGACAAGAAATATTACAACTCAGAGAAACAAAGACTAGAATTTTCCTGGAGCACAGATTTAAGAAGGTAATGTGGTTTCTTCTCAGTGGTGAAGAGCTCTAAGGGCAAACTAAGGAAGTCTTAGGGTTTAGCATACCATGTGACAGTACTTCTGAGGAGAATGAATAGCTTGATAGCCTATAAAATTGGAAGTTTTATGGTCAAATCATTAAGGGAAATATGACAAACAAAAATGAACAGGACTTTTTATTGTACCACACCCTAGATCTTTCCATTTACCAATATATGACTTTCCAGGAAGGTCTGTAGCCTGTGACATTTCCTGCACTTGTATGACCATAACACACTTACAGAGCATCCAGGAGGACTAGCATTTCTTAGGAAATTATGTTGGGAAATACTGTATGACTGACTCTCTGCAACTTGATATTTCGTGAGCTTTTAAATAAGAAATTAAAGGTACCTTAGAAATGAAAAAAGTAAATAAATTAGCTAACCCATAAAATGGCAAGAAAAGGGACACTTCTATTTTAAGCATCCACATATTGTATCTACTTCACAGTCCCCTCTCCCAAGAGGATTTTTCACCTGTTTCCAACTCTATCCTCCACCATTAATGACCCCTCTTCCCTATCATCACTTTGGGAGACACTTTTTTCAGGAGGGATCTTCGTAGCCAACCAAGGAAGGTGGGAAAAAGACAATTACATGCACAACTCCTAGGACCTTTAAGTAAAAATAGTTTTACCATGACTTGAAAGTGTTGCTAAAACAACATATATATTAAATGGCTATTTGCCTGGGGACACAGAATAAGAAACTGATCAGAAGGGAATGGAGTTAATTTTCTATCTGGTCTTTGGTATTTCATAGTTGTGGTCCATGTTTTTTCTAAATGCCATGACATTTACTTAAGAAATGTTCAAAATAATATTTAAAAGTAATAAGCACCAAATACCACATGAGTTTCACACATATGCCAAAATAGTCTTATCCTTTTAACCCCTAAGAACTGCCCCTAGTAATATCTTGAAGGCAAAATACAAACAGTATTTGCAATGCTTTAGGAAGATGAATTCCTCAGGACTATTCTTTTAGGGAAAGGAAAGAGAAAAAGAGAGAGAGAGAGAGAGAGAGAGAGAGAGTGTGTGTGTGTGTGTGTGGGTGTGTGTTAGATCACTTTAATGAAATTTTCTAGTAGATGGATAGGGTCCCGAATCCATCTCAGAAAGGAGCTCATATGGGGATATCTTCTGGGCGATTTGAAATTGGGACCATTAGAAATTAGTAGAAATTACTGTATACTGATTACACAGACATATAAATACAGTACACTCTTTAATCATTCACAGACCTTCAATTTTTTATATTACCCCAGTTATTGATGGTTTTCTTCTAAACATTCAGATGCTCTAGCCTGAACTGATCATCAGGTAAGAAAATTTGAATAGCTGTTTTTTTTCTGCAATTGTTATGAAATATTTTACTTGAATGCCCCCAAATGAGGATCCATCAATAAGAATCTATGCATGGTAGAAATAGTGTTGAAAAGAAATCAACTAAAGGGTTGGTTTTATGCAGTGACTGAAATGCTGTGGTAGAAAGGAGGCTCTCCAAACAGCTGCAAGTTTGGCATCCTCTACATGAGATCAGCATAGCACTCATTTCACTATCTTCCTTGAAGAGCATCTGGAGGAGACACACCCTGGTCTGCTGGCTCTCCGTATGCAAGAGCTCATTCCTTCAGCATCAGAGAAAGCTAGCAATGGCTAAATCTGCCCCGCAGTCAGAACTACACAATTGCAATTGCCAGAGAAAATCATTGCCTTTCAAATGCAAGCTTGCAGCTACATCCGTTTAACAGAAAAGCATGTTAAGGACTGAGAATTTTACTCCGTCATTCACCAATGGTTCACCAATACTCTATAGAATGCCCAGCACGTGGTAGGTGCTCAATGAGTATTTGTTGAATGAATGAGTGATTCTATATTTTCTAAATTGGTCATATTATCATTCAACTCTAGTATAGATACTTAATCTAGTATGTTATTGCCACTTTTTTCTTTTAAGTATTTTTATCGCCCCATACCACACATAGCCTAGATTGGTGTTCAGCTCCAAACAGGTATTCAATGTATTTGTTAAATGAAAGGATGGATAGATTTTTTAACTTTTAAGAGTATTTAGTTAATTGGGTTACTTATCTCATTTTATGCCAGAAGAACTCAGCAATTGACTTAAACTTCCCAGAAGGGTGGCCTTCACTCAGGTACAGGCCAACCGGCCTCCCATGCTTGTGTCTTAGGGAACACTCCATTCACTGGCCACCCAGGAAGGGCCCAACCTTCTCTAAGCAGCTATGCTGGGCAGTGTGCTTTCTGGAACAATTCTGCAGTTCTCATGTACACATAAATCAGAATTCCTATTTGGTTCTGTTTCCTCTCTAAGCATTTTTGTTTATTGCTCTAGCCAGGGGGAGAGCCTTGTCTCACCCACCTCATTTGATTCTGTCATTCAAATGCTGTGTTCCCTGTGTGAGTTAAAATCTGAGCCTTGCACTGGAAATGGCATGAACAACGGAAGACAATCACTCCCATCCACAGAAACTGCAGGTGACGGAAAAGCAATGTACAATTTTTGAGACTGCCTCAGAGGGAAAACCTTTCATTTTGATGCTGATGTGAGAAGAATGTCAAGATGGATTTCCATGCAGTATTAAATATCTGAGGAGACTGGAAATCACTCATTGCTAATGCAAAGGGGACATAGGATTTTTCATCAGGACCTTGAGTTAGGGCTCCATTCTGGCTCGCATTAGCCATTATGAGATGAAAGCAGATGGAAATTATTCATTCCCTTCAAACTCACATTTTTTAAAATGCTGTCTTATAAAATAGCTTCACCATGATCCCTCACTTCCAGGGAAATAAGACAAATGAGTTTTCCTCCAGAGCAGGCTGAATATCCTTACTTTCCTCAGCACATCGTTGCTTCACTAACGTCTCCGGCACCATTCTTCCTTGTGTGTCACAAGCATTACAAGGGATGCCAACTCACTTATCTTCTTTTATCTTGAGGCACACCCTGACTCCCTGACCCCAAAAGGTTGTGCTGACCTGCCTTTAGCGACTTGATTCTCCCCAGACACAGAGCTCCCCGATGTACCCAATGATGATAGCCACATCAGCCAAAACGCTCAGAGCCACAGCCCTAAGTACTCATCTTTCAGGGCATACGAAAACACTGCATAATAATGCTCTGACATTATCCATGCCTGAAGTGTGCACTTTAGTTTCTAAAACATCGTTTTATAATTGTGCAGAAACCAAATTAGCCGGCTCTTGTCTGGTTCGTGAGAGAAAGGGGAAGGGGTGGACTCAAGGAGCCCAGGCCAGTAAGGCAGCATATGTATTGTCTAATTTGGGAGAAGAAAGGGAAGAAGCGGCCAAATGAGAAGGTCCTTGACATGACTGCCACATAGCCAGTTCTACTCTGCCTTGTCTTTACAGGTATATTGTATTGGCCCTGCTGGGCCGCCACTGTTTGAGGGAAGCTGAGGCACCATGGCACCATGGAAAAGAGTATAGGTTCTAGAGTTGGAATGACCTAAATTAAAATCCCATTTCCTCCACTTTTCAGCTGCATGAGCCTGGGAAAGCTACCTCACTCTCCACAACTGGGTTCCCTTACCTGTGACCCTGGGGTACATAATCACCTGCTATAAAGATTTGCTATGTAACATTGTACCTACACTCAACAGTAATGTATGCTTAGCAATTTGTTAAGAAGGTTGATATCATATTAAGTGTTCTTATCACAATAAACACAGACAACAAAAAAAAACCTCCCCTAGGTTCTTGTGAGGCTTAAATGGAATAAAGTGAAGTAACAATTTGTATCTTTAAGTAGGGTCGGGATATGGTACAATGTAGCTCTCAGAAATGGAAGTTCTTCTCTCATGAGCCCTGAAGTCCCTGTCATGTCAGACAGGAAAAACAAGAAAACCACAGTAATAGGGGAAAAGGACACATAGAAAACAAAGGATGTCTTTTGGGTCATAGAAATATAATTATTAATATATAATGATAAGAAAAATCACATCTTAATTGATGTTATGTATATTTTACAATTTTTAAAACTGTATCTAAACATATTACTTCTTGACCAGAAATGTCACTTTCTTAAAACACCCTGCTGTTTACATACCTAAAGCTACAGGTCTGATGTACATTCATTTTTCAGGCTTTTTTTACTCAGCTGCACCTGCAATTGGGCCCGTGCCGACAGAACATAGGGCAGCCACCATACGGAATGAACTGGTATGAACTCAAAGCCCATGTCTCAGCTGGTCTCCCTTCTACCGTCTGTGGGCACCACCTTACAGGAGAGGCTCCAGATAAATCTATAATACAGTGAGGGCACCTGATAAAATGGGATGGAAAGGCCTGGCGTGGTCATTGACTAGCAATCAATCACCCATGAAGACACTGACTTCGGTTCATGAGAACTAAGTCCCTCTCACCCATAGGCTTTAGTGTCCTTACCTATCAAATGAGAGAGTTGGACATGGCCATTATTTTGAAAACTCTCTACCAGCCCCAAGGAAGTTTTAAGTATAAAAGGGGATATAACTGGGCTGGGCTTTAGGTCTTCCCCTTTTCAACCTGGGCAGCTTTTATTATTATTATTATTCATTTTAATTATTGGCTTCCATAGTAAGATTTTTTTGAACAAATAATTACACGACGAAGAATATACTAGGTTGGTGGTCTCTGCCTCTACTGAATTGGTTTGCATTCATTCAGCATGTCTTAAAGCATCACTTTTAAGACACTAAAGCATGTTTAAGAGCTTTACAGTTTACTAAATGCACTAAGTCACGTTCACTGTCTCATTTCAACAATGCTATGAGGTCAGTACTATCGTATTCCTCCGTTTTGAAGGCAGGGAAGCAGAGGCTCATTGTAGTAACCCCTGTAGCCAAAGATACAGAGGTAGACAGTCTTGGAGGTGACACATGAACACCAGTATTGTTAGGCCAAGTCCCTCCCCCTTAGTGCACTGTCTCACCAACACAGGGGACTCTCCCGCTCAGACCATCCTGCACAAAAGAGGAGAGACAGGGAAATGGGGATGGTTTAGTCTTACTCGGCCTTCCTAATGTGCTTCAAGTATTGAGGCCAACAGATTATTTGGCCATTTCCTTTTTTCTGTCATCATGGATTACTGTAGAACACAGTTTTGGTGTTCATTTCAATCTCATAATCATCTAGGGGATAGAAGGAAGAAATTAATTATCATTTAATTTCATCCCCATTAGTGCTCAAATCTGGCATGTCTTACCTGCTTCTGTACTACATCTCTTAAACAAATATACTTGGAATACCTAAGTCAGAAAGAGAAGAAAGCCAGACAGGATGATGGAGAAGGTCAAAAGCAGCACTCTGTTATCATCTGCTGGTTACTTTTATATCATGGAGGAGAGTAAAATTTAGGGCACAATTTGGCTTCATGTTAACATAGTCAGTGTATGTATTATTATCCTCATTTCATACCATAGGAATGAGATTAGGTAAGAAACTTGGCCAAGGTCACACAGCCAGTAAATGGCAGATCAAAGATTCACACCATAGTGTTTCAAAGTAGTTATTTAAGATGCAGTTAAAATTAAGTTACAGTAAAGAGACACAAGCTCATTCATCCAAATCAAGTAAAATTAAATGTGTTTTATACAGAACCCATATCTACTTCATGCCCACAGGGATGAATCTTGGGATAGCAATTGAGTTTTGGGTACTAATTCTTATTAGCTGGCAGCACCTTCCTGAATTGCTGTATTGAGAAAGGATTCTGAGAACTTGACCCAAGTCAGTAGGAAATAATGATGTGTTTGATTAGTTATGTCTGCAAGAGATTTACATGCAGCAGAGGGGACATGAGTGTTCCATTTTTCATGATCTTTACCCTATTGAAACCAGAAAATAATTAATGCTCATCACAAATAGTCTTCAGTGATTTTTAACCATGAATGTCATACTAAAAGCTCTCCTATGCTTCTATTCACTAGCTGAAATAAAACCATGTAATCATCTAAAAACCCTCCAACTCTAGGTATTTAGGAGTTTGCTGCAAATGACCAAGGTACCATCAGTTGCTTTCTCTACTGTACAAGCAAAGCACAACTCAGTGTCACCAGATTAAAAGAACTTCCCATAAGTCCATGTAAGATAATTATTTCCCTTTTTGACTAAAATGACCATTGGAAGCTCTATTTTCATGTCAAAATAATTTATATGAATATGAAAATATAAAATAAACATTTATACTTACTCTAAGTGGATCTTGTAACTCTTGGCACCAATGATGCATACAGAGTTTCATCATCAGCTAACTAATGTCCCTCTCCAATATACGCTATGGGGGAAAAAAAACTGAGTATAGAGAGAAGGAAGTTATCTCCTCATCTAGCAGTAGATGTTCAGAATCTTGCAATTAACAACCTGGAAGCGACCTCAGGGTCATCTATTTCAACACCCTGCTGAAGAAGATGTGGTCAAAGCCTGAGCCACATCGACCTCTGCAGATGTCTGTGCGATGCTGGGCCCTTCAAGCAATCTCACCCTGCCTCATCGTCCTCATGTACACAGGGCCATCGATCTCATTTTCCCATCACATGCATTCAAATGCCTCTTACATCTCTCCAGTCTCATAGACATATTGAGGGAAAGTGTCCCAGAAGTGAAAAGATTCATTGCTAAATGCACAGTTTGTGGCCCTGAAAATATAAGGTCCTCTCCCAAGGTCATGGTGCCGGAGGATGAGTGCCAACCTGTCCATTGTGTATGCAACACAAGACTATAAGAGAAGCGCAGCTGCCACCTAAGATTCCACTGTCCAATTTTGACGAATGTGTACTATTTCTCAGCTCTGCTGGAGGTTCAGAGGGTTTACGGACAATCTGAAAACACTGAAAAATTCTGTTTAAACATGGAACTGCCTCTCGGTGGCAGAGACTTGACAACAGAATTATCTTTTTGGTCTCTGCTCTGCCCCCTCACACCCCTGCCCTCAGCCAGCATGTCCTCAGCAGATGGGAGCCAGACCAGGCTACTTAACGGCTGAGATTTCTCCAGCAGGTCATCAAAGGGCCGGAAGTACAAAAATCACTAATACATGTTATTGGCCAAACATCACAAAACAAGGGTGAAAGGTCTTTAGACACAGGGGTCTAAGAGCCTCCAGCCAACTCAAGACTTTCTAAGCCAAAGAGAACCTGTGGGAGAATCATTGAACTTTAGAGCTGGAAGGAGCCTTCAAACGATAGCGTTAAACCTCTAAATTCAGCTAGCAGGATTAAATCCACCTCTGCCCCACACCACTGTGCTAGCTGCAGTGGATGTACGTATGCCTTTAGCATGGTGTCTGGCACCTGAGTAATGGTAGGTTAGTATCTCCATCCACCTCTTTTCATTAGAAATGAGAATCTGGTCAAAAGAGGTGGTTTGCCCAAAAGAACCCAGTAGGTTGTGTGGATGTTAAGCAAACAACGGTCCCAAGGAGGGCAGCAGCCTGACTGTGTTGACTGGATGGAGGTGTTTCCCATGGGTAGGATTCCGCATGTTTGGTTATTAAGGATGTGGGCTATGAAACTTGATTCCTTCTTTCAGGAGGCCACACATCAGCAATGTTCTTTCACAGGTGTGAACTCATAAAGTTCACCGAATCGGCTTATTCTGCCCTTGAGGCAGACTGAGGTAGTTGTGAAGTGAAATGAAATTTAATCCAGCTCAGCTTTTGTTTATTTAAGTCCATACAGTAGCCCTAGGTATCACTTTGCTTTTTACTTCCATTTTATGCTTTATCTGAAATTATCCATTCTGGCCATTCAGTCACTGGGCATTGATTGGGTACCTACTGTGAGGCTAACACTGCTAGGTTTTCTGCACAATAAAAAATACATACAGTTGGCATTTCCATGGTCTCCAAAACAAAGTCACTTACAATTTTACTAGTAGAGATGCTTAAAGGCCTGACTGGTAGGAAGAAGCAAGGATTGGGGCAGAGGGATGGCTCTGGAGTAAGCCCAACTCCACCACTGCTAGTTTTGGCACCTTAACTTCCTCCACTCCCACCTCCATTATATAAAATGAAGATGATAACAGTATCTTACAATGATTTCTTATAGAGTTATTGTGATGATTTAAAAAGGTGACGCATATAAAGTACTCGTCACAGTGCCTGGCAGCTAGTGAGCACCCAGTAAATATTAGCTACGTTTGTAGTTTAAACAGTGAGTTGAGAATAGGTTTGGAGATTCCAGTTCATCTGAAACACAAGTGGAGAGCTAAGACATGTTTAGTTACATTGAAGCCAGAGATTCACTGGTGCTTAAACCATTTGGGAGGCAGTCTGCTGACTAAACATTCCCTATTTCAAGTGGTGGGTTGAACGGAGTTACATTTTAAGAAACCTAGTCAGGCAAGTAGATGGGTGGTTGGAGGGGAGAGAGAATAAAGACAAGACTAGTTATAAAAATAATAATCTTGGCAAGAGTGGGAACTTAAGGTAAAGTCAATGCATATGCTTATAAAAACTATAAGGGGGCAGTCTAAGGATAAACAGACACCACTGGAGATAGAGAATAAAATGCGGGAAATGACAGGGATGATTCAAACACAGTGTCTAGAAAAGTAGAGAATTCAGGAAGAGCAACAGAATTAAGAGGGTAAAGGACAGGTGTTCAAATTTCCTACTTTGCAGTATATATTTTTATAGCCAGGGTTTGTGAGTGGCAGGAAAATATTCAATAAACATCCTTTCTTGTATCCAAATGTAACACTTCTCTAAAAGCACAGCTTCAGCTGCATCAGAGTTGAAATGTATGCATGTCCAGGTAGTATCACTCATTGCTTTGTGCTATTTGCTCTGATATGTATTGTAGGATCTCCAGCCTCACTGCTGACTCTCTTGAAGGAATTGATGATATAGATACAAGTCGTAAGAGTTCTGATCTTTATTCCAATTCCTTGAAGATACAGCACATGTGCTAGGGCTGTTCTAGTTCAATGTGAATGTGTCCTTCTGAGTTCATAAATGAATGTTGAATTGAATGAATGATTTGGGAATAAGCCAGAACTGTTTCTGCTCTTGACAAAGAGCATGAATTGAAGCAGAACACCCTTTCCCTTTTCTGCTTACCAATCCAACATCAAAGAACCCATCCTCTTTTCCATATACCCTGTATATAAATGACCCTTATAGCTTTACCTATGATGTATTGAGCTCCTGCTGTATGCTAGGCATTGTACAAAGCACTCTGGAGCCACTATCTCCTGTTACACCCTTAGGCGGCCTATCAGGTAATTATCAAGCCCGTTTCACCCAGGAAAGGCTGGGACCTAGATGGGCAAACTTGTTCATGGCCACACAAGTAGCCAGTGGCAGAGCCATGATTCAAATCAAGCATAAAGGAGTATTAAAATAACATGTTTGAGGAGAGAGTTGGCCTAGAAAACTAAGGAAAAATATAGTGTATTCCATGTTTACAAAGCACTCATTAGCTGCGAGTAGAAATTAACATACCAGTCATGTGTGCCGATAGTAATATGGGAATTGGATAACCAAACCAAGGACAGAGGTAGCACAGCTTCCTAGATGGAGGAGGGCTGGCCCTGCAGGCTCATGGAGGGTGTGTGGTTCCTGGAGAGGTCAGCCTCTTGACAGGGAGTGAATGGATTTCAGGAATGGAGAGTAGGACACAGCAGGTCCATCTGATGAATCCCATGCCAGTTTCCAAAAATATCTCCCTTCCTGCCTGTCTTTGAAGGCTGAAGTTCTGGCACAATAAGTACATTTCTATGGAATGTTTTTCAAATTTCAGAGTATTTATTAGGTTATAAATAACCTGTAGCAGATATAACACTAAGTCATTATTAACTGGTACTATACTAGTAGCTTCTGGATGGCAGTTAGGGACATGTGAGCAGAGGGCTGGCCTGGGGAGGAGGATGTTGAAAACAAAGTAGGAGTGTGCCACAGAGAACCATCTCCTTCCCTCCTCTGGGCTCCCTGTCTGAGTCCCTCCATCTCCCCAGCCTTCCTTGTGACCTAGGGTCTCCTTTGTCATCAGGCACCCTCCCACCTAGACCAGGAGCTTCTCCAGCATAGTCCAGCCCCTGCTTGCAAGGGTAGTATATATGTTCAATGCAAACAAGTGGGTATGTCTGGCTAATTTTAAAAAGTTAATAAACTCTTAGACTACATTAACACGGAAGTGGTTTCCAGACCCAGGGAACCAACATTCTTCCTGAGTTGGACTATAATCAGAGCAAATGTTTTGTGCTTAGTTGTTACACCATAGTTTACATATACTGACTGTGACAGGTAATTTATGGCAGCTTGGCTGGACTATAGTACCCAGTTATTTCATCAAACACTTGCCTAAGTGTTGATGGAAGGCATTTAATACACGTGGCTCACATCTACAAGCTTTGACTTTAAGCAGTTTACCACAGATAATATAGGTGGTCACAGCAAATCAAGTGAAGGTCTTAAGAACAAAACAGATTTCCCAGGAAGAAGAAATTCTGCCTCAGGACAACAGCGTCCACTCCTGCCTGAGTCCCCAGCCTGCCAGGGCCCTCCCTACATACAGATACTGGATTTGCCAGCCCTGACAATAGCAAAAGTCAATTCCTTAAAATAAAAACAAAAATACATATGTATCCTATTGATTCTGCTTCTCTGGAGAACCCTGGCTGAGCGACCGCATGACTGGCGCATGTGTGGAGTAAGGCAGCTAAGACTGCAGGAGTCTGGAGTCTTCAGTGCGTGAGGAGTGGCTGGAGGCACTACAGATACCTAGTCTAGAAAAAGGAGGTCTCAGTGTGATCTGAAAGCTGTCTTTGTACATTTGAAGGTCTGATATGTGGAAAAGAGATCAGAGTTGTTCTGTGTTGCCCAGAAAACAGACCTTGGCCCAAAGTCAGATGTTAAAGCAGGCAGATTTGGGATCAACGCAAATAAGACCTCGCTAACCATTGAACTGGATCAGCTCCCAGGAATGGGATTTCTAACAGAACTCTGATATGTGGAGGGAAATTAGGAAAGGAATTCCTTGATCAGGTGAGAGGAAAGAATGTGACTTTGAAGTTCCTATCCATTTGACAGGTCCAAGACCACGGCTGCCATTCATGGAGTCCTTCCTGTGTGCGGAAGCAGCACTTTATACATTTGATTTCACTGCATCATTCTACCAACCCCTTAGGTGGGCTTAGTACTCTCACTTTCAAGACAAGAAGAATAAGGCTGTTGGAAGGTCAGTAAGTGGTCCAAAGCCATCCACTAAGTAGAAGCACTAGGTTTTATTTATTTATTTATTTATTTTAAGTTTATTTTGATATCATTAATCTACAATTAAATGAGCAATATTATGGTGATTACACTACCCCCTTCATCAGGTCCCCCCCCACCAACCCCATTACAGTCACTGTCCATCAGTGTAGTGAGATGCTATAGAGTCACTACTTGTCTTCTCTGGGTTGTACAGCCCTCCCCGGAAGCACTAGGTTTTAAACCCAGACCTGTCTGACTCTCAAGGCTCCCCTGTAGCCACTGCACTAAAGGCAACCCTATGTGGAAACTCTACTTCCCTGGGATGGTAGGATTCAAAATCACAAGCACAAGCCACAAGCTGGCTGTTGAACCTTAGCACATGCATCCTAATCATACATTTGTTTATCTGCCTTCAGTCCAAAGTGATGAATTTATCTGTGATGGGGCCATGCCTAATTTGTCAAAGCATTGAACATGAAAGAGATATATTTTTTCATTAAACAAATACTGGTTGTCCACACATACTAGTTATCTAGGAATACAGCTGCCAACAAGTCCCAGTCTCATTAAGAAACTTATACCCAGCAGGGAAGGTGAGTATTACATTAAAATATATTAAGGATTTTCTCATCAATGCTGAGGAGAAGAACAGAGTACTTTAAGAATTACAAGTGGGTCCTTATCCCAACTGGAGGGTAAAAGAACACCCTCAGTGAGTGACTGCCGGGTGAAGAGTTGAAGGACTCATGGTGTTCAGCCAGGGGCTGTGCACAAGACCTGACACAGAAGACCACTTGAGCGCTGGAAACACTGAAAGCAGGCCAGTGCAGCTGGCTTTTTAGTAACAAAGAGGGCAGTGCCATCAGATACGGCTGGAGAGGTGGACAGAGACCCCTTCATGCCAGGCGATGTAGAATATGTCATCTTTTTTGGTGAATGAATAAGGATAGAGCTGACTTGGTGGCTTGGGACATCTCGGTCATGTAGTCCTCAAATGCAACTGTACATGGGGCTTGAGCTGTGTGTAGAAAGAGTCGCCACAGCCTACCTGAGACTGCCATCCTTAGAAAGTCCTGTCTGTGAGGTTGGCCCTTGGCTGGAGTCCGGAAGCTTGGACACTGAGAAGGTTCCCACCATTCCTGGTGAGAGTGGCTTACTGTGCATAGACTGTTGGGGCAAACAATATGGTTTATGCTGAAGAGTTGCTTTCTTTTCAGGAGTCTAGAATTTTGGTATAGGTTAGGCAGAGGATGCTTACATGATCAATCCCCAATTAAAACCCTGGGCACTAAGTGCCTGATGAGCTTTCCCAGTAGTAACGTTTCACACAAACTGCACAGCTAGTTGCTGGAGGGACTGAGCACGTCCCACGTGACTCCATCGTAAGACCCTTGGAAGCTTGGCCTTGGTTTCCTTCACCTTTGCACCATGCATCTTATCTCATTGCTGATTTTGCTTTGTGTCTTTCCTCTATAATAAATCTTAGCCATGTGCAGGACTATGTGCATCTTGTGAACACTCCTAGTGAATCACGCAAACTAGGATGGGGAAAAGGGGAGGGTTGACCTTGGGGACTCCTGACCCAGGATGTGTCACCCTGCTGACTCAAGAGGCCGCAGTGACCATGGAATCAAAGCTTCCCCTCTGACTGCAGATAGGGCTTACAAAGTAGCGCTGGAATGGTTTCCGTGCTTCTGGGGAACTCTAGCTTCTGCAACTGCTCCACTACTCTGAAGTCTAGAAATGTCTGCAGTGATCCACAGCTGAGTAATGAAAATTTAAAGATATACACCAACTTCCACTGAAGAGTTATAATAAATATTAAACAACCACCTACAATCCCTAGTGCCAGTGCCCTGGATTTGCTAGGAACATGCCATCTTACTTCAGGAGTTCAGAAAGCCAATTTCGTAATGCTCTACAGCTTTAATGTATCTGCCCTTTATTAAAATGCCCGATGTGCCAATGAGTCTAATAAGGCGGTCTTAAGGACATTTAGGTTTTATATCTTTATATTTAGCCAGCCAATGTTACAGTCTGAATGGCCTTTTTTGAAGTTTCAGTTTATTATTCAAGACCAAGGAAAATTGGTCATTTCTTTGTACTTTATATCCTACTAATTGCAAGAACTACCATATAAACATACTAGAAAACCACACAAAAGCAAATTTAGTAAAACATATGCCAACTTCACTACAGCCCGTAAAGCAATGCTTAAAACTGTTGATTTTGCTTACTAAATACTTTTTTTCCCTTGAGTAGAGGAAAATTCAATGTACTCACTCTTATATTCCCAGGAAAGAAACATAGCAATAAAATATTGATGATATAAGAACTGGCATGGAAGACAAATCTTGCTCTCTAAAGTAAACAATCAAACAACATGACTGGTCTTCTACCTCTGGAACCCAGCCATTCTGGCCCCATTATCAAAGCAGGCCTAAATTGCTCTCATCGCACTTCCCCTCCTCCCATAAGCTGCCAGGAGGGAAGTCATAAAGCTTTTAAACCCAGCATCTCTGCAGAGGCTAGTATGGTATTCCTATGGAGATTCTCATTGATGTGCATCAATAAAATGCCTTCACCTTTGCTAAGTAGTTAGAATTCTTTTATGAAATCAGTAAATATTTACTGGGCACCTACTTCATGCAAGGTGTGTGCTGTGTCCTGAAGATGACATAGTCTTTGATATCTAGAAACTGTCAGCCCTAGAATCACATGTTGCACTAGAATGAAATGATAGAAATACTGCGTTAAGTAAGAAATGTAGATTAGGAGTATGAGGTCAGAAAGGAAAGAACTCTCTGTGGATGTCAGTCTTTCCAGGAAGGATCTGCACTGGAATATGAGGACTGGTGAGATTCAGTGCTCTGGTAGGAGAGCATTTCTGATGGAGTTGGTAGCCTGCATAAATGCACATTCAGGAGAGAAATGGGTAGAGTAAGGTGGCTGAGGGGAGAGGGTGTTTAAGGAAATAATGCTAGATAAGGCTGGACAGGTGGGCCGAGCCAGGCTGAGGAAAATACCGAAAACAGTCTAAGCAGGTCAGTGAGACCACTAAAGGTATCCGTGGATCAGAGCCCTTATGCTTTCAAGGTGACATCTGCGGACGCTTCCTCTGGAAGTTGTATCAGGATAAAATGGAAGGGAGGTGTGGAAGAGGCAGTAAGTCATTGAAAGAGAGATCTGGAAAAGACCAGGAATGGAAGGGCTGCACAGCATGCCGAGTGAAATGATAAGAGCTCCACTTAGGTTGCAAACATAGGAAGGGGAAAAGAAATGGATATGAGGCCAAATGGGGGAACAGCTGACCAGCACCGGAAACTTACAATCTGGAGCTCCCGTAAAAGAAATTTCTAGAAGTTAGTTTTAATACACTTGTATAATGCTGCACTTCAGATTCATGACCTTTACCCTAATTGTAACGAAATAATTATTTGGGTAATATTTTATTGTTATTCTTTTCTAGCTCATACACTTTTTACAGGCTGGGATTGTTTCTCAAGTGCCTGAAGTAATAAGGTTCAAAAACCAGAATTAAGGAGACTTCCGGGAAGATGGCGGTGTGAGCAGAGCAGCAGAAATCTCCTCCCAACACTATATTTATCTACGAAAACACAGAAAATACATCTATTCCTAAAAGAGAGACGAGAATGCACGGGAAAGCGCACAGCGTGCAGCTACATCCGAGAGGACTCGGCACCCCAAGAGGCGGGTAAGATCCGGAGCCGCGACCCGGCGGGACCCGAGCACTCCCCCACCCCGGCGCACCGGCGGGAGGAGAGGATTCAGAGCCGGGAGGGAGTGGAAGCACACCCCGCGAAGTAGCCAGCCCCGGGGATCTGCGCGGGGAGCGCTGACCCACACTGCGCAGTGCAGCGGAGATTGGAGAGACAGAGGGGCAGGATCTGAGCGGGGAACGCGCCAGGGGGCTTGCAGCCGGCTCCGGGAAGGAAAAAAAAAAGTGCGCGCTTTCCTCAGCGGTCTTAAAGAGACAGGAGCCCAGCGGAGGAGCCGGATCGCCCCAGCACACTCAGCCCAGCAGGCTGGGAGTCCTGGGGAGTTTCAGACGCCTTAGCTGGCGACTGAGGAAGCGTAGCCATACTTAACACTTCTCACTGAGATCAACAGCCTCCTTTTGGTTCCCACCCCTGCCAGAGCGATAAAGGGCCCTGCGGAGCAGCACAGTCACAGCTGTGGAATAGTGGGGCAATAGCGCCACCTAGAGCATTCCCACAGAATCTACGTCCGGTGGGCATTTTTTTTGTTTTGTTTTTGTTTTTGTTTTTGTTTTTTCTTTTCTTTCTTTTTTTCTTTTTTCTTTCTTTCTTTTTTTCTTTTTTTCTCTTTTTTTTTCTTCTCTTTTTAAAGTCTTAAAGAGCCCAGCTGACATACGTGGCAACTATCAGTGACCAAATTATACAGCCATGAAAAGACAGAGGAATATGGTTCAGACCAAAATCAACCAGACAACCCCAGAGGGAGTCTGAAGGGATGGAAATGCACAGCCTCCCTGAAAAAGAATTTAGAATAAAAGTCATAACCATGCTGATGGACCTACAGAGAAATGTGCAAGAGCTGAGGGAGGAAGTGAGGGAACTGAGGAAAGACAATACAGAAATCAGACAAGCGATCGACGGGCTTAACAGCAGAATGGATGAGATGCGAGAGACTGTTAATGGAATAGAAAACAGAGAACAGGAGTACAGAGCAGCTGAGGCAGAGAGAGATAAAAGGATTTCTAGGAATGAAAGAATATTAAGAGAACTGTGTGACCAATCCAAACGGAACAATATTCGCATTATAGGAGTACCAGAGGAAGAAGAGAGAAAAAGGGATAGAAAGTGTCTTTGAAGAAATAATTGCTGAAAACTTTCCCTCGCTGGGGAAGGAAGTAGTCTCGCAGTCCACCGAAGCTCATAGATCTCCCAACACAAGGGACCCAAGGAAGACAACACCAAGACACATAATAATTAAGATGGCAAAGATCAAAGATAAAGACAGGGTATTAAAGGCAGCTAGAGAGAGAAAAAAGATCACCTACAAAGGAAAACCCATCAGACTATCATCAGACTTCTCAACAGAAACCTTACAGGCCAGAAGAGAATGGCATGATATATTTAACGTTATGAAACAGAAGGGCCTCGAACCAAGAATATTGTATCCAGCACGATTATCATTTAAATATGATGGAGGGATTAAACAATTTCCAGACAAACGAAAGTTGAGAGAGTTTGCCTCTCATAAACCACCACTACAGGATATCTTAAATGGACTGCTCTAGATGGAAGCACACCTAAGGCTAAAAAGATGTCACCAGAGAAAATAAAATCATAGCAAAGAAAGCAGACCATCCAAATACTAACTAAAGGCAAAGAATAAAACACCTATTATAGAAAGAATGGAGGAGGAGGAATAAGAAGGGAGAGAAATAAAGAAACATCAGACTGTGTTTACAATAACTTAACAAGAAAGTTAAGTTAGATTGTTAGATAGTAAAGAAGCAACCCTTGAACCCTTGGTAACCACGAATCTAAAGCCAGCAATGGCAATAAGTACATACCTATCAATAATCACCCTAAATGTAAATGAACAGAATGCACCAATCAAAAGACACAGAGTAACAGAATGGATAAAAAGCAAGACCCATCTATATGCTGCCTACAAGAAACTCAAATTCTCAAACTACAAAGATACACAGACTAAAAGTGAAGGGATGGAAAAAGATATTTCATGCAAAAAAAAAAAAAAAAAAAGCAGGTGTTGCAGTACTTGTATCAGACAAAATAGACTTCAAATCGAAGAAAGTAGCAAAAGATAAAGAAGGACATTACATAATGATAAAGGGGTCAGTCCAACAAGAAGATATAACCATTATAAATATATGCACCCAACACAGGAGCGCCAGCATATGTGAGACAAATACTAACAGAATTAAAGGAGGAAATAGACAGCAATGCATTCATCTTAGGAGACTTCAACACACCACTCACTCCAGAGGACAGATCAACCAGACAGACAATAAGTAAAGACACAGAGGCACTGA
>JAVSCE010014137.1:0-44419 GCA_032199065.1 Smutsia gigantea | reverse complement strand
TAAAGATCCTTTCATAAGAGGCAGAGATGTGTGTTACTCTCTATAATGGGTGTGAATGTACACATTTGTTTTTGCTGAGAAACTGAACATTTTTCAAGGATGTGTGAATTCATAATTTATTATGTGGATGAATGATGTTTTTACATTATATTCTCTTTCTTTCTAAAATTTACTGAAGGACAAAAAAATAACTCCAACTCTTAAATCCCTTGTGAGTACCAGAATGTAAAATTATGGCATCTTTAAGTGGTGCTTATATAAAGAAAAATGAAAAATGGAAAGGAAAATATATTCACATAAAGTTTAAACTAAGTAAGGCAGTGATAAAATAATTTCCAACCTGAAAGTTTCCTGGCCTTTGCAGTGGTGGAGAGGTTGAGGAATGGGGATACAAAAAAGAAAATGTAAGCTGGAAATATTTTTAAAAAACTGATTAGTAACAAGACATTGGAAATTAATCATACAAAGAACCTTAGAATCAGAATATCACTATATTCAATGTTGAAATAGCCTGTATTCCAATGGTAATAATTTACAATTTAGCTAGACTTTCCTCTGGATCCTTAAGTATGTATCTGTGCCACAAGAGGCATGTAAATCTATAATACTGTGAATAAGGAGATAGGAAATTTGAAGTCATTAATTTGCTTATTTATTTTAGAATATAACTAGAAAAATAAAAATGAAGGATTAAAATATAACGCGTAGGACTATGTTTTCAAGGAGTCTCTCATATCATTAATCTGTAAAAGTGTTGGTTCATTAAAAAGCTCAACAGCTCATAATAGTGAAATAAAGCTCAATTTGACACAATAAATCCTGGGAAATATACATGATAATGGACATGTTTTTGATATGTATTACTTATAAAATTTTATAAAATTATGTATTTTATATGTACCTACATTATTCATATTATGTACATTTATATATAAAGAAAAATTAATACATATGAATATATATGCATACACACATGAATATATACATATATGTATACATATACAATGTGCATTGTAATAAATTAAAGATGACAGTTTATTAAATACAGTATGAATATGTTCTAATTTTTAAAAAGATTTAAAGTGTCTTAAATTCAATTTTTGACTCAAATGGCACATTCTCACAGAGAAATTCCATGAACATTCTATTACCAGCATGCCCTATCTTTCTTCATTAACTCACCTCACCTGATTTTCTTCAAAGCCCTGATCCCTCTCCAAAGGCTTCTTTTCTTCATTTATTAGTTGACTTGCTTATTCTTGTATACCTCCAACTAAAATGTGAGCTTCTTCAGAATCTTTTTCTGTGACAAATCGTCAGCTCCCTGGAGAGGGCTGGGATCATGGTGGATATGGCTTAAATATTTGATGCATGAATAAATAATAAATCAGATCAGATATCAATGCATAAACTTTAATCTGCAAGCCTATATTTCCTGTGTCATCTTCTTTTAAATACTTAAGGCATATTTAAGAAATCCTTAATTACCTGATGCTTTTATTACTAGATAAAATATTAATGAGAATACTGCACTTACTTGAATTATCCTCCTTTTCACCACAAAAAAATAAGTAGGGATCATATTCCATTCATTTTAAACATAGTGACAGGAGTTGCAAACAAATCCAGTCCAAAAAGAGTAAAGGGTGTCCTTTGGAGCATGGGGATGGGAAACCAAAATATCTCAAGTGTGAGAGGCTGGCTGACTGCTGGCTCTGGTAGTGGGGTCTCTCTCTCGCCTGAGAACTGTGGTTTTAGAGGGATTGAACTTTCACTGACATTGTGCTCCAGGTCCTGTATGGTTTATACCTGAAATGATGTGTTCACAGATCAATCCTGTTTGTAGAGCTTACAAAGAGTGAAGAGATAGAATTTAAATTCCTAAAAGATGAGGTGAGAGAGGGGGCTGTCTCCAGATTCTGCAGAGACTTGCAAAGAGTTGACTTTTACACTGACCACTGGAGGATTTTAAGCAGCTGAATAGCATGATCTGACTCAGTTAGAAATGGACCACCCTTGCTTCTGTGTTGAGAATAGAAACTAGGGAGAATAGAGAGGGAAGACTACTATAATAAATAGCTCAGATACTTATGATAGCTTATCCAGCCTGGTAACCACTATTATCTTTCACCTGGATTATTACAAATATTTCCTTCTCCCTTTATCTGTCCTTCCTATTCCCTTTCCCTAAACCAGTAAGATTGGATAGGAACAAAAGCAGGAGAAAGGATGAAGCTAGTCAGAGTCCCAATTCAGGTAGCCAGCCTGCAGCAGGGCCCCACTGGGGGCAAGAAAGTGCTTCAATTTAAGAAAAGTTGGATTACTTTGATTATTACAGTGGGTTGGATTAATTAATAATGGAACTCAGTCTGTTCTTATGACTATAACTGACCCGATGACTTTTTTATTTCCCAAGAGAGGGCATGCAGTATGAGACCCAACCAATATTTCATCTAAGGCTGGAGAAAAACCGGTCTTAAGAAGGTTTGAATAAGAGTGGAGAGAAAGGAAAGCAAATCGTGCTTGTCCCTCCCATCCACTTGAATAGATGGGCTGCATGGGAGTTCTATGTATGATATGCTGTTCTTCAAAAAAATACAGGAAACTATACTGGGGAATTTTAAGGTTTTAGGAAACTGCAATAAGAAAACCTTTTTTTTTTGTATTTATCAAAATTGAATGTAAGTCCTTGAGTAAACACTTTTGAAAATATTATATAAATAAAGCTAAATGAGTAAAACCTTTTGAAACATGGTGGAGATGGATTGCCTTTCAGCATTGCCATTTTCTAGCAGATCGCTTTATGTCTTAGATCATGTTTCTCTTCTCTGTAAATGGCAGTTAATATTTCTGTAACAGTTATTTTTTGGGGGGAAGATATAGGATATAATATAGGTAAACTGCCCAATTCAGTAACTGAAAGTGAAATAGAGTAACTAAATGTTACTCATTTGATATTAAATACAAGCAACAAAATCACTGCTTTTTTTTTCTATTTGGAAAAACAGGTGTAATTGTTTGAAATAATTATACCTCTTATTTCATGAAAAATGATCATCATTGGTGTGTGCAAGGCCTATGTCTAGATTGGTGAATGCTTTATTCCCTTTTAGCTGCATTATTTTTTACTCTTATACAACTTTAACTTTTCTAAAGTATTTTTTATGTACTATTTTGCTGGCATATGTTTTATAAAATGTCTATTGTTTTGGGAGATAACAAATTATTTTAATTTGCACATATGGAATTATATGGTTTATCTCTTCCTTACCTTTTATTTTTACCTGCAATAATTGCTTCTTTTTTTGGTATCATTAATATACAATTACATGAGCAACATTGTGGTTACTAGATTACCCCCATTATCAAATCCCCACCACATATCTCATTACAGTTACTGTCCATCAGCTTACTAAGATGCTATAGAATCACTACTTGTCTTCTCTGTGCTATACTGCCTTCCCCGTG
The DNA here is from genome assembly GCA_032199065.1 of Smutsia gigantea. NCBI lineage: Eukaryota > Metazoa > Chordata > Mammalia > Pholidota > Manidae > Smutsia > Smutsia gigantea. The sequence continues at coordinate 40,951 of JAVSCE010014137.1, read as the reverse complement.
CCCCCCCTACATTTTGTGTGCTAATTGTAATGCCCCTTAGTCCCCTTCTCCCTCCCTTCCCACCCTTCCTCCCCAGTACCTTTCCCTTTGGTAGATGAATGGATAAAGCAGATGTGGTACATGTACACAATGGAATATTATTCAGCCATAAGAAGAAAACAAATCCTACCGTTTGCAACAACATGGATGGAGCTAGAGGGTATTGTGCTCAGTAATATAAACCAGGCAGAAAAAGACAAGTATCAAATGATTTCACTCACCTGTGGAGTATAAGAACAAATAAAAAACTGAGGGAACAAAACAGCAGCAGACTCACAGAACCCAAGAATGGACTAACAGTAATTGCTTCTTTAGACCCACCTATATCATAAACAAAGACTGTTTAGTCTTCTGTGGCATGGCCATCTACCACAATTTAGTAATATACATCATTAGTAATAGACAATTACATTGCTTCTAACATTCCATCCCCTACAAATGAAGCAGTGGTTAACATCTATATGCCCATCCTCTGAAGGACCTATGTAAGCATTCCTCTGGGATATATGCCCAAGTGTACACAAATATCTAAACTGACCCCAATGCTGTCCCCAAATTCCCAAAATTGTCTGGAATGGCAGTATTCACCTACAATGGAGAGGTGTTTTTATCTCACCATCCCAATCAACTGGACTCATCCATCTTTCTAAAAGTTGCCAGCTCAGAGAAGTTTAAAGCAATATCTTGTTTTAATTTACACTTTTCTGTCGACTAATGTGATTTAGAACATAGTGTTGTTCTGACGGTTTCAGTCTTGCAAATTGCTTTAATGTAACCCTTTCTCTCTTTTTCCCTATGGAGTATTAGTCTTTCTTATTGTTGATGATGATTTGCAGGAATTTTTTGTTAATGCTACATAGTCAGCCCTTAATGGTTTTTGAATTGCAGATATTTCCCCCAATCAGCCAAGGGAGTTTATACACCACAATGGTTAAGAACATGGGCTCTTCATTTAACTATCCATACGATCTGCAACAAGTTACTTCACTTCTTTTATTGTTCTTTTGGTCTGTTTCATCAATTATAATAACAAAAAGGTTCCTGGCACACAGTAAGCATAATATAGGTACTGGCTCTTCAGTTATGTTGCATGCCTCTATTTATGGGGTCCTTTAGGAGAAATCCTTTATTGTGAACTATAATTGAATTCCCTATAGTTTCATGCTTTGTAGAATTTGCTTAGAAAGTCTTTCCCCACTCCTGTATCTCAAAGGTATTGTAGTACCTTCTTTTCTATTGAATTCATCGTTTGACCCTTCACTTGTGAATCTTTCACCTATTAGATCAGGATTTCACCAGTGAATATACTATTAGGTAAGGATTCAGTTTCCTTTTTCTTTAGCTTAAGCCAGTTTTGACAATCTCAACTGCTAAGCCCCATTGATTTGTGGTACTTTCTGACCATTTATTTTCCACATATGCAACAAAACAGAAAGTGTAAACTCATAGTAGAACAATAGCTTCTATGTTAATGTTGAAATAGAGAATAATGTTTGGGATGCCATGGAAGAGCCTCAGAGTTTAGAGTTTAAGCGATTCCTAGAAATCAAGGATTTTGTGATCTACATTTCCTGATTCTTTTATTTGAAATAATCATTTGACCCCAGTAAAGTAATGCTGTCTCTTTTCAAAGGAGGCTTGATTAAATGCCAAATAAATGTGGGACTGCTACTGAGAAATCAATACTGTATTTTTAAGGTTTCTCTGCCTTCCTTTCACATTTCAAACTATTATAATCTGATTCAGTTGATGGTGGACATTAATGGGATTTTATTTTATAAAGCAGGACAAAGCGTGTCTCATTCACAATCACTGTGAGAATCATTTAGAGGGTGGAGGAAGAGGAGAGAGGAAACAAGGTGGTGATGGCTTTAAGGGAGCACGGGCTTTGAAAAGAGATGTCGTTGGGGTGTGAATCTAGGCTCCCTGATTCTTAATATACTTCTCCACTCTGATACTCCGTTTTCTCATCTCTACCACTTACATTTGTTGTGTCATTTGAATAAGACAGTATATCTTTCAAGTTTCTAACCAAGTGTTTGATTATATAAGAGTCAATATATGTTAATCCGCACTCTTCTTCTTTCCTAAAAATAAAATCAGAAAGTCAATTTACAATTAAAATGCAATTCTTCTAGAAAGTGAAGTTTTAACTGCCTCCCAACTGTGTTTTACAGACTTACACCATTTATATTTTTAAGTCATCAAGTAAAAATGGGAAAAACAGATTAACATAAAGTCTTCACAAGTCTGCCTCTGATGGATGACTTGGTGTATCCAAGAGCAGAAACCCTTGACTTGTGTATATTGAATATTAGATGAGCATTTGCATGTTGGCTTCTTTGATGCCAGGTAATTACAATTTGTAATTTAGTCTTAATTAAATTGCAGACTGTCCAAATGCCTTGATCCGTGGCCGTTTGGATGCCTCCATCTTGTATGAAAAAAAAAAAAACTTAGATGTTTAAAATATACCCACTTAATTTTCCTTCACCTCCCCTACTCCTTCCAACTCCAGCAGACATATACTGGGTACAGTTTCAACATAGATCAGATGTGCCAGTTAAAATCAGAGCTACCTCTCGACTACCAAGCACGATTATTTTTAACTCGGCAGAGACAGTACCTGGGCAGCACCAATTGTGTTATTCCCGTGCACCACCAACTGCCCACCAGTGTTGAGCTTGATCTCAAACCCTCCCCAGGTCTTTTTCTTTTGGCTTTTGTCTGTTTTTACCTCTTTCTGCCTTTCCTCTTCTGTTTTTTTTATGCTTTTTGTTTGGACTGGGGTGTTTCTGATCAGCATGAGAATGACCCTGGAGCTTTTCTATCTTGCAGAGCTAGTTAATAAGCTTGTTGCTGTCTTCAAGAGAATTTGTACTTTTGTTGAAGCTGCATGAGTTAGTTAAAAAGGCAAGGGAGACACACCAAAACATCTGGAATTGTTCCTAACTCTACAGATTATTAATTGTATGACTGTATATCTCTCAGTTTCCTTGTCTATAAAATGAGGATAGCAACAATTGCCTGCCTACCCCATGATAAGAAAAAATTCTGAAATGTCCTAAATTAAGTGATATAAGAGCTGGAGAATGAGGGAGAGAGATAAGGGAAGGCAATCAGTCAACAGCCATGAGCCGTAGCTAATCAGAAACTCCACATTCTCAGATGAGGTCATTTCAACAAGCATCTAGAAGGTCTCCAGAAGCCCCTCATCCCTTGGGCATGACCAGTGTCTGACCATTACCAACAAACACTCCTGTAGACTCCTGCCTGCACCTTCTTTTAAAAACCCATGTGATTACATTTGGCCTAAATGCATAATCCAGTCTAATATCCCTATTTTAAGATCAGTTTATTCATAACCGCTATCATAATTCTCCTTTGCTGTGTAAAGTACTGTATTCACAGGTTCCAGGAATTAGGATGTGGGCATCTTTGAGAGGCCATTATTCTGCTTGCCATAGCTCTATATTGTTAAATAAATTAAACTAAATGTTCAAAACCTTAGCTCAAAGAATTCTAAGCCTAACTATTTTCAAGGGTAAAATTTGTTGAATATTTATGGGATAAACAACAGTAAGTTTACAAAAAATCATTCACAAGAAGGGAATACTTTGAAACTCATTTTATGAGGTCAGCGCTCTTCTGATACCATATGCAAGTCCTTAACAAAATCTTAGCAAATCATATCCAACACTGCATAAAAGGAATGAATTACACACCATGACCAAATGAGATTTATAACAGGAACTCAAGTTCGCTTAATATTTGGAAATCAAACAATGCATGTTTCAAAATAAACACACTAAAACAGAAAAAATGGAGTATATTAATAGATGTAGATATTATTATTTAACAATAATCAATCATGACAAAAATTCTTAGCAAACTAAAATAGAAGGGAACATCCTCAACCTGATAAAGGGTATCTAAAATTCTGTAGGTGATATACTTGCTAGTAAAAGACTGAAGCTTTTCCCCCAAGATTGAGAACAAGGTGAGGATATCCTCTTTTCTCTTTATTGCATTGATGGTCCTAGCAATCTCAGTAAGAAAAATAAAAGCATACAGATTGAAAGAAATAACTAAAACCTTCTTTATTCATAGATGACATGAATAATCACATTGAATAGCCTAAGATATCAAACAAAAACTATCAGAGAGTGAATTTAGGAAGAATTGAGAGTCGTGCAGTTAATATTTAAAAATTATGGACTGATAACAATTAGAAATAAATAAAAATATATAACTCCAAATAACATAATGTTAAAACATACAATACTTAGGGATAAGTTAAAATATATATGTGCAAGAACTGTACTTTGAAAATTATAAACTATGATGAAAGATATTACAGATCTAAATAAATGTAAAAATTTACTGTGGTTTTGAATTGAAGAGCTCAGTATTGTTAAGATGTTAATTCTCCCTAAATTGAGCCATGGATACAATTCATCCTCAGTTAAAATCATAGTAGGTTTTTCTTATTTTGTTTTGTTTTTTGGTTAATATTTACAAGCTGATTTAAAAATTTATGTATTAATGAGAAAGTCATGGAGCAGTTATTTTTAAAAAGGAGAACAAAGTGGGAGGATATATGCTGCCTGATATCAAGATTTGCTATAAAATTACAAGAATCAATATAGTGGGATCTTAGGGTAAGGATAGACATATAAATCATTAGATCAGCAAACTGAACCCAGAAATACAATCGCAAATTATGGTCCCTTGATTTTTGACAAGGTTCCACAGCAAAGCAATGAAAACACAAATGCCTCTTTAACATATTATGCTTGAATAATTGTTTATGTGGGAAAAATGAATCTCAACCATTACTCACATCATATACAAAAATTAAGTTATTCACAGACCAAAATGAAAGAGCTAAAAATGTAAGACTTTTAGAAGATAACATAGAAGAAAATCTCTGCAATTTTAAAAGGGGTCAAGTATTCTTAGATAAGGCATAAAAAGGCATGAACCATACAAAAAAAAGTGTCAAGGAAGTTGGATGAGGGGTGAAGGGCTGAATATGTGGCTGAATTTGTCTTCCAAGTGGTCCCCCTCGTGCTCTTTTATGTAATACCCTTGGAGCTGCAGGATATGGTAACTGGGTAGAACAGTGTCACTAGTTCTCATATTTTACTAATATAAAGGTGTATCATTTGAATTTTATAACCATCTATTATATTAGGTATTGTATGTATACATGTTTATATATATATATTATATGTATACATATATATGCATTACATTCCACTGTACATATACAGAAACAATGTAGAACTTACTAAGGGCTGAGAGTCTCCATTCTTAAGGAAAAGAGTTTAAGACTCTTATCTGATTGCCAAAGCCATTAGAATTCTGATGAGGAGAGAGACCTTTTCAATAGTCACAATAGAGGTTTTCATTTTTGGAACTTTCTTTTTTAGGTTTCATCTTATCTTGATGAAGGCAGAAAAATATCCTCCTTAAAGTTATGTGAACTCTATGTGATAATTATTTTTGGTAATAATGTAAAGGAAATGTAGTTAAAGTGAAATCTATTCTTTTACTACCTTGAATAACAGTTACTTTTTAAGAGAAAAAATAAAGATGTTTCTATTCTGGAGAACATCGAGCTCAGTGTTTGGAGATGGACGATAGTGGGATAGCAGGTTTCATCTGTAAAAAAATAAGGTTATATATAAACTCATCTGCATAGTAAGTAAATAGGAACTAGGGATGAGGGAACAGGGGGTGGAGAACAGAATGGACTGAAGAAATCAAAGAAAGAATAATTTCTATAGCTGGGCCAGCTTCATTTGAACAGCCAGTCATGTAGGATGGTGAGGTGATCTATACATGGAAATATTTCAACAAATTCAGAGCTCAAAGTCACAGACAATTAGAACAAATATGAATCTGTCACCCAGTATCCCCAGTAAACCAGATGGAATATGTGACTGCCATCTCCATAGCTGCAAGTAAAGCCAAATCTTTGTGAAGCTCAAAGGACTGCATATATTTGATGACATGTTGAATACCGAAAGAATGTAGATCTGTAATCCCTGCTCTGGCAGACATATTTGTGTGTCTTTTGGGCAAATCACTTTCTTTTCTGAGTTTCTAGTTCTTCTGTGACATAATAAATTTAAATCACAGTTTCCAAGATCTCCCTACATGTTGACATCTTCTGTAATCTTGACATCCATACCAGTAACTTTATCTTCATTTTATTTTTAATTCCTTTCACTTAAAAAATATATTTTGCCCTCAATTTTGAAAAGGGCAAAATGTTAAGTGTTTTAAAATCTTTCTTGCTTTGTCTTAATTAGGTTTACTTTCGAGTTCAATAAATATTCCTTGACCATGTTTGACATTTTGAGCACATGCTGGAATTACAAGGTGATGAAGTCTATGTGTCTATGAACCACCGTCCTGTGCAGGGAGAGAGATGCAATTCATATGTCAAGTTGCATAATATTTATAATTCTTTCAGAGGTATATTCACAGGGATTAAGAAAATCTCACAACTGATTTGAAAAATTAGTTAGTTTTTGAATATTTCAACACCAAATGACCATAAATCCTATGTTGTCAACATCTCTTCTTAACAGGTACCATAAAATGGTGGGGGGTGGAGCGTGACAGGGAGAAACATCTACTGTCTCAGCATGATACATCAATGGGCCACGTCATCTGGCCAGCCTGGCCATGTTGTTAAATCATGCTGGCGTTCTTCCCACTTAAGGCAGTTTAACTAAAAGAACAAACAGGTCTAGCATTTGTGCATCCTACTTGTCACTGGAGAAAAACTGAAACTCATTACAGCTTTGATGATACATGGTTTAAAGAAATCTGCAAGTACAAGTAAAAGGAAACTGCTACTTGATGTCATATAAATGCAAAATATAACAACTAATAAAGACATTCTATTTTTTTATTGGTCAGGACTGCCTTGAAGCTAATGTGTCTGAAATAATGTTCAACTTCATCACAGATATTCTTGTAATCATTCTGTTTTTCACTCTCCGTACAGTGGTCAATAAATTAGATGAGATATTCAATACTTTAGTGTAAGATAGGCTTTGTGTTAGGTGACTTTGCCCCTGGAGCCTGATCTAAGTTTTCTGAGCACACTTCAGATAGGTTTGGCTAAGCTATGAGGTTTGGTAGTGTAGGTGCATTAAATTCATTTTTTAGTTAATGATATTTTCAATTTACTGTGGGTTTATTAGGACATAACCCTATCAGTTGTTGGCGGATTGGGATGATGTTCAAGAATTTAGCCTTCTTTGAAAGATTAGTGGCTAAATTTTACTGCTATTCAGAGGGGCATTGAAGAGTTAAAAGATAAAAGGAAATGATGATTCACTGTGCATCTTATATCACTATTCAAATGAATAACGTGGTTAGACAAGCTTGTTACATCATTTTGTATACAAAATATTTGTATATTTTTTAATATTACTAATTCTGAAATATTTTCTTTAAATGAAAGGCAGGATAATACGATGATACAGAGGCCATTTATGGAATCAGGCTGCTGGTGTTTAAATACAACTTCTCCTTTTACTACCTGTGTGATGAAAGGCAAATCCCATACCTTCTCTGTGCCTAGTTCTTCATTTGTAAAATGGAGAAAATACTACTACTCTGCCCATGAAGCTCTCATGAGGATTAACCAAACTGATACAAATAAATTGCTTGGGATAGTACCTAGGGAAAGGCAAGAGGTCCACAAATGTTAGCTGTAATTACTATATTGGCATTTGAAACAAGAAGCTGTTTTCATGGCTTTCAGGAGCATGAAAATCATAGCATGCAAAAACTACGACTCCAGTTTACAAATGAATCCTGTGGTGACTTGCAAACATTCTCCATAGCTGTGACCTCCCCAGTCTGTCCTCCGACAGCAAGGTGGTGAGAGAGCTCTGGCTGGAGTGATTTGTCACCAACCCCTGCCAGCTGTCCTCATTTACCAGCTCTTCAATTCTCACACAAGTCACCTGGGGTATTCACACTCTCTCTGCTTTAAAAGTGTCTACTTACGAGAACTTTACTGCTCAGCCTGCAAATCTTTATGAAAGCCCTTTTTTTACAATCTCTGTTTCCTGTGTTATTTCACTGGACACATTTCACTCCATTCTCTGGAGAAGATTACTTATTTTTCTTTTAGGATGGTGTTATCCTGTCTTGCTGAGGTATCACTCTTTCCCCTATGGCATAATTTCCTGTGCTTGAACTTTAAATAGTTCCTCTGACCCATGTGTCCTGTGCACTTTCTACAGATGCCCAACAAGACATTTACCTTATGTCACTGATTCAATTATTTTATAATTCAATGAATATAATAGCACCAGATGCCAGGCCTAGTCCTTGGGCTTTTGGATACAGTCGGAGCAAGAACCAGTCCCCATCTTTTGAGTTTAGTGCCAAGAAGAAGAGGACAAGTATCAAATAAATAAATGCATAAATAAGTATATATTTAAAGGGATAACACAGGACTATAGGAAACTAGGGGGGAAATTGATTTAGGTAGAATTTAAGGTGGTCAAAGGAGGATGTTGTCAGAAGGTCTTTGGTTTGAGGTGTCTTTAAGAGTCAAGTTGTGACTGGACATGATTCTGAAGATTTCGAAGATAACACTTACTACCATATAATTGAATGACTTGGAGAAAAGGTGCAGAGTGAGAAGAGGACCTAGAATTTAGCCCTGAGGAATTTGAGTGTTAAAAGGTTAGATGGAGAAAGAAGAGCCAGTATAGGAGACTGAGATATAAAATAGATGCATGTCTATCTCAGGAGTATCTTGTTCCACAATCAGAAAAGAAGCTTTCTCAGGAAGGAGTTAATTAACAACTATCTGGTATCCACTGAGGAAACTCGTTGGGAAGGAGAGAAGGGGTAGGTTTGGTAACTGAGAGTTCACCGATAACCTTCGCAGGAAGTTGTAATGGAGGAGTGGTGATGGAAGCCAGGTGGCAGAGTAGGAAAGAGGAGACCTGGGAAGGAGAAGGAAAGCATAGGCTTCGAGACACATGGGGGAGAATGCTTGTCACGATCTTCATGTCTCCTCTCCTTCCTTAGACTGGAGTCCCAAATCTAGCAAATCTGATGGTCACACGGAGCGCAGGCTACATTCTCCATCCTTTTTCAGCTTAGTAACTGATATCTGGTCCTTGAGTTATAAGAGGATGTGTTGGGTGGGCAGGAAGTGTGTTCTTCGAAGAGTACTGCCAGACGCTCACTGATGTCATCCTCCCATGTCCTGTCTTCCTTCCTGTCACCTAGAATGAAACACAATGGCTGAAGCTGCAGCTGCTATTTTTGGCCAAGCTGATGAGGGCAACACCCTATCGATGGCATGGCAGTGAACTAGGAGAACCTGGTTTCTTCACAAATTCATTGAGCTGCAACACCAGCCCATGGCAATCAGCTCTCAGATTTCATTTCAAAAGACAAAAGTAAATTTTTGTCTGGCAAAACACTTTTTTAAAAATTCTGGAAACCTGAATTTAATTTTAACTTGAGAGAAGATGACTGGCTGTAAAGAGGAGCAAAGAATTTGCAATAAAAATTTTAAATGTATAAACGCAGAGAGAAAACACAAAGGAAGAGTTCAAAGATAAAGAGAAGTACATTCCCTAAAAGTAAATATATAAATGTATAGATGATGATGATAGATTATAGATAGGTGAATAGACAGGTGGATCAGACCAGGAATCCAGAGGATGGAGGAAGGGTTTTTGCTAATAAGGGATAAAGAAAACTCCTTAAGAGTTTTAGAATAAGAAAATATTATAGGTTCAGAAACAAGCAGGCTTATAAATTTGATGGTTGGAAAACAAAGGAGTTCTCATTTGATAGCCTTTAGCCTTTTAATGAAAGAGTTTAGCTGCTTTGTACAGGCATGAGAAATTTGGTGAGAGTGAAGTAGGTATGAAATTGTGACTGCAATTCCACTCTTCCACATATGTATGGAAGCAACTCTTCCAAGTGAGCAAAACGGAATGAGAAGGACACTCAATGAGCATCACTCTTAACACCCTGGTTTCTGAATTTCCGGTTGGATTATCTTAAAAAGTTGTCCACAGTTTGTGAAAAAAATATTTTTTTCCATGAGGAAATGGATCAATGTAGAGGAAAGTCCAGATTCCTGGCAGATTATTGCTTCAAGAAGTGAAGGATTTTTTGTTGCTGTTATATTTCCTGGTACCTTCACCTTCCAAACAATGTCAGTGGGCCAACCACTTCCTGAGATAGCAGGGATCAAAAGAAAATGACTTCTGTTCACTTTTGTTTACTTCATCACCATTATATAGAGAGGACCCAAAAAACCAATAGGCTATGATTTGAATCAACACTAAAATGCTAGAAGAAAGATAGTTTTTCAGGTGAAATTAATCACATTTTCACAAATATAAAAATGCAGAAAAATTAGAAAACAATCATATCCAGAGACTAATAATCATATAACTTCTTTATATGATCTTTGATGGTGAGAAAATACAATGGCTATCTTGGCTGCCTTTCCATTGATGACGTTACATAATGGTAAGTGGCTCATTGGCTGATACAGTGCATTATGTTTCCCTTGAACTGAATCACCCGTTAGGCCTCAAATCTGTGCTCTGCATATACTGTTCTTTAATTACTATCAGTAATGTCAGCCCCCTATGTAATATAAAGAGTTTAACTCATAAGAGCGATCAAGGAAAATGAAATAGGTTGGTCATAATGTTCTCTTTTAATTCCTTAATAAATGTAAATCATGAACAGGTTCTTCAATTTTCAGAGTTAGGTTCAATTTATTTTCAGAACGAATTGTATTACCTTAGTATCTGTATTAGTATGTGTGACTACTGAAGATAAAAGCATATTAGGTAGGGTGAGGAAACATATCCCAATAATCAGGCACTGAGAGCAGACTTTTCAGTACCTATACTATTTAAAATGCCAGAATTTTAGAAGGAAAACTAAATGAAGATTTCATATTTTAAAAGATTCATCCTGTGGTCTCAATCTAGATGAGATTTAGTTTTTCAGGTCAGCATGGTTCTCCATAATTACAGGTCCTGAAATGTAATTGGATCAGTTCAGTCCAGGGTGACAAGTACCAGGTAATTAAGCTAACCAACTCATGCCAGTAAGATACTCTTTAGTAAAACACTGGCTAGTATTTTATAAAACATACAGAGTTCCCTAAATAGTTACCACCATAATTAAGAGACAGATAACTGTCAAACATAATGTATCTTATGGGGCTAACATCTTGATTTTCTGAATGGAATGCTTTTTTTTTTCACAGGTGAATAGCTATGTCTAAGTTCAGGCAAGCCATCAGGCTTATGTCCATTATGGGAATGCTTTTATATCCACCTTTACACTATCCTCTTGACCTATGACACGTGATAGCTGAATCAGCTTTTCAGTTTATTCATATACATTGAGTATTTTCTCATATGAAAAGCATTGCCTTAAATCCTGGGGATTGTGCAAAATTGGACAACAATACTACATAAAATGACAGATGCATCACTGACAATAATTTTCCCAAATCTTTAAAGGAAGAGTGAACTGCCTTGAATAGAAATAGCTGGGGAAGTATTTTCATTAACTTACTCAGCAACCCATACTGAAGACCTGCTATAACCCAAGCAGCACACTAAATCTTGAGATAGCAAAACCAGCAAGACATGACAACTGGGAAGGATTTTTAGTTGCTTTTTCTTACAGAGATCATATAAATCAATGAACCTGGAGCATGGTCCTTTGGTGGTGTTCAATATTGGTTTAATAAATTAATGAGTGTCTGATAGTCAGTTATATTGAAACTGATCCCTAAGTCAACATCTTTGTTTAAATCAAAGGATATGATCTAGTACTTGGACCTTTTGGAAAAAAGTAAAAATTTGGCCTCTGTAAAGTAATTGGCCAGTGTCTGGCATTTAATAAGAACTCATATGTGTGTCTTTTTTCCATAATAAATACAAGAGAAATAGTCCATATGAATTGATCACTATGAACTTGGCTAAAGATAGTTAGGGGAAGGACTCGAAAGTATGTTTTAGAAATATAAAACATGACATAACTGTCCAGTGATACTGTAATTTCAGTGCTAAGTTATTCTTGTGACTCATTATCTAGCACCCAAACCTCCGGCCCTATGTGTTATCTTCCTCCCACACACCATCTGTACTTCTGTTTTTAGAAGACTACTTAAATCCTTCTGTACACCATAGTCTTGGTTCCAGTGCGCTCTTTTCCATGTTATTACCTCTGTTTAGAGACCATGGGAATTGGTAAATTTGAGGCCAAATTATTGGAAACAACAGTATCTATTCTAGCTAAATAAAAATAAGTATAAAAATACAGATAACACAATTATTGGGATGGATGAAGAAATAGATTCAAGACTGATCTTTCAGAAACATTCTTCCAGCTACATCAGATATCTGGCCACCAAAGGAGCCATTGCCTCTGCTGCGTGAGGAGAGCTGCAGATTAGGAGTTTAGTGCCACAGCTGCTGGCTCCAGAGGCCAGAAACATGGAGGCTCAAGGTCTTCTCCTCTCTTCCAAGCTATTTTATGATAAAGGGGCACAGAGGACATCTGATAGGCAGAGAGTTCATCCACCCAGAACATGAGCTGCAAGGGCATTTGAGAATTATCGTTCTTACTTCCCAGGTATGATACCTCGGAAAGAGTCTGAAATGAATGTTAGAGAGCCAACTTAAAATACCTATTATAACCTTGTATTTTCAATCCTAGTTTCTTAAGGCCACTCCTTGTTATCCAGCCAGATTCACTCATTTGTTTATTCATTAATTGCCCATTCATTCATTCAACCACTGTTTACTGGGCATATAATATATTTCTGGCTGCACGGAGGAATGTTTCATAATATAGTTATCTCTCAGTTATTTAGATTATTCCTGTTTCTATAAGAAACTTTATAACAGATCATTGTAATTGTGTATTTAATTATCTGTCTCCCATTACCTGGGAGAATCAGTCAGAGATCATTCTGAAAAGCAGAGGTCACTCATTTTTCCAAATAGAAAATGGAAATACAATGTGTTAGAAGCTTATACAACTATGAAAGGGCCAGGGCAGCAAAGGATGAGAAAATTGCTGCTAAAGTCATAGTCATAAAACAGGAAGCCCCAGAGTTTTGGGAAGACTCTGGGTGTGATCACAGCTGCTTGCAGCTCAGAATCAGAGAATTGATAGGAGTTTGCAGAGAAGCCTCTGGGACGCTCAAGATTCCTAGGGAACCTGTCGCATAGGTCTCATTTTTTTACAACTCTGGGTCAGATGGTTCACAAGAGCTTCCCTGAGAACAACTACAGATCTCACATCTTCTCTCAACACAATCAGAAAATAATGACCTCTCTTCTCTTCCACCTTTCAAAGGTTGCTGAGGTACCTCTCATTAGCATAATTGCAATAATGCTGCAAAGGAGTACTGGAAAAATAAATTGCTGTTCATTCTCTTAGGACGAATAGATGACTGTAAGGGAGAACGGGTATCATTCAAGTTGACAATAAATTATACAGTATAGGCCATGCATTTCCTAACTCAATCACAATCTTCAGTAACCTGCAATAATTTCTTAGTCATAAATTTAATTATGAGTTGTAATTTCTCATTATAAATTTAAAGACAATGGACAAAACCTGCTTTAAAAGAAGAGAAAGAAAAGGAGAACATTGATTAATATATACTATATATATATATAACATAAGAAAAAATATGCATGTTAATGTTTTTCTCATTTCTGCACTGATCCTGAGGTCTCAGTTGGTATTTATTACTTCTTCTTCCCACTATACATTCTCTGTCCATTTTTCTATAGGGTAACACCTCTACTGTTTATAGTTGTTTACCTGATAAATTGCACTACATTTCCTTCTGAAAAATTCTGAGCCTTTTTACTAGTTCTGCTAATCTTCAGTTATTGTCATCTTCCATTAACATTTACTACTTGTGATCAAAGTATTAAAAGGCACCCTTGAGATTTTGCTCAGATCCAGATATATTCCTTTGTCCTTTTATTAAGATCAGTCACCCTCAAAAGTCTGAGTGAGTCTAAAGTGGTTAGTTTGCAGGCTCAAGTTCTAAGTCACTGGAGCCACTATTTGTCCCTTTGTGGAAGTATTTTACCTTGGTACAATAAACCTTCTCACATAACAGGATTCAAAGTTGCAGGAACAAGATCAACACCTCTTGGTTTCTGGTCCTCTGTGTTCTGGCAGTGGACCACTAGAAAACCCAGGATCATTTCCCTACAAAAACATTCTAAAAATTTAATCTCATACGTAAATTCACTTTTGCCATATGAAGTAGCACTCAGAGGTTCTGAGGTTAGGAGGTAGACACATTTGGAACCCATTATTCCACCTACCACAACAGGTTAGTAATAAATGATGAGAGTAGCCAGCCTTGGTGAGAAGAAATATGTTTTGAACCCATGGAAAATATTCATCTCTCCTATCAATGTAACTTTATGAGCCCATTACACAGCAAGGGGTGGAGTGGGCAGTGGCAGTAAGAAAATAAGCTTGCATCTGTGGGATGAGTTCTCCTGGTCACCATTTATTACAGTCGATGTCTTTTGGGATGTTTACAGTGGAAAATTAAAACAGGACACAAGATCCTCACACTTAATGCCCCCTAAAGGGTGTCTGTCCACATACATCTTCTCCAGAGTTTCTTGTTAGTAGCATTCCATTTTGTTCTTGTCATTTCACTGACCATCCAGAGAAACATGTGTCACTGCCACGAACAAAGTGAAATCTTATCTTGGCAATTTCTCCTTTGCACTGATCCAGTGAGAGGTGATAACAAGTTGTCCCGCTTCACTTTCTCCTGCTTGTTTCTCTTCTACAGTATATGACTGAAATAGGTCGAAATAGATTACTTTTGGGTGATGCTATATCACCTGTTTTTTTTATCCTGTTAAGTCATTTTATTATAAGGAACCCCAGAATCATATTTGTTATGTATTAGTTATGCATTGAAGGATATATGGCAATTTTGCCTTTTAAGAACCATAACAATCTAGAGCAATTGCTAATGCACCTTGCTTGTACCTCAGACTATGATGAAACTCAAAAAAATATATTTATATCTATATAGTTTCTACTTTATTGATGGAGTTCTGTTGACATAGCCAAATTTATAGATTGGTGGACCAAATAACACTCCATTCATGACAGGAAGCTCAGGTCCCAACATTGCTTGGTGTTTCACAGACAACCATTCAGTCTTAATTAAGACCCATTAGTAAGCTAGTTGCTATTTTCAAAAGTTATCTCAGTATAATTATCTTTAGAAGAAGGGTTGTGCTCTGTATCCCCCCCTGGGGCTTAACAAAAAGGTTCATACCTGTTGGAGATACTTCAACCATCAGTGAATCAGCTGGGTTCTAGGATGTAAATAAAACTCATTTGTATTGATCCTAAACCTGCTTCAATCTTTTCTCGATTCTCATAGTGCAACTGGTTATTCAGGACGCCAAGATGTAGAATATTTGGCAGCTAAACATACTCCAAAAACATCAAGGATTGTGCCTTTGCTTAGCTATAGAGTTTGGAAAATACATATTTTCCTTCATTTTGAAGAATAAATCTTAATATATACCACATCATTACAGGCCTACAAACATCACAAAAGGACAAGTTCCTTAATTTGTTGTAGCCCATCTCTGCACTCTGACACACACATCTTATTATAGTAAGCATCTAAGGTATTTACTTTTCCCTTGAGATTCAGAGTAATACACAGAAAAGTGAGGGCATAACGAACTGTCAGTAGACAACCTGTGGTTGAGCTGTAAGCACTTCAGGGGCAGGGACATTCTTTTATTTTTATTTTTATTTTTTTAAAGCTTATTTTGATATCATTAATCTACAATTAAATGAGTAATATTATGTTGATTACACTACCTCCTTCATCAGGTCCCCCCCACCAACCCCATTATAGTCACTGTCCATCAGCATAGTGAGATGCTATAGAGTCGCTACTTGTCTTCTCTGGGTTGCACAGCCCTCCCCGTGCCCCCCTAACATTACATCTGCTAATCGTAATGCCCCTTTTTCCCCCTTGTCCCTCCCTTCCCACCCATTCTCCCCAGTCCCTTTCCCTTTGGTAACTATTAGTCCATATACACAATGGAATATTATACAGCCATAAGAAGAAAACAAATCCTACCATTTGCAACAACATGGATGGAGGTAGAGGGTATTATGCTCAGTGAAATAAGCCAAGCCGAAAAAGACAGGGACATTCTTTTAAATCAGTGTTCTCAGCTTTTAGCAAGTACACAGATGAACCAATGAATTAATGGATGGATGAATGAATGAATGAATCATTGCTTAAGTCAATTTGTTCATAGTGAGATTTAACCTTTTAGTATTCTTGGAGAGAAACAGTGTGGCTCATTTTTCCAGATTGCCTTTGTAGGACCTGATGTACAGCTTTGGAGTCAATGACTTTATCCCAGTGTTTACCAATGTAACAATTAATTAACTCAAATCCATGACAGCTCAGGGCCTACGAGAAAGCCAGGATGTTTGTACTGTCACTTTGACATTTTGTCAATGTCTGTGAATCCCAGGCACCTGGGTCAGCAGTGGGGCTGTAGATGCTTTCTCTATATCAGGGGAATTTCACATTCAATTAAATTGAAGAACCACTGAAGCTGGACTCAATTCTTGTTACCTTACCATGTTTCAATGGGTTGAAAAGTATCTTAACCAAGAATTTTAGGCTGTCTGTAAGAACATACATAAATTTCATCATGTTGCCAAATTTCTGGATGTTTGTAAAATTTGGAGACCTGTTATTTCTCAGTTTCTCATTTAACTAATAATTTATTCTGTTCTCCATTTTGTTTCTTCACATTTTCTGAGAAGGCAGTTAAATTAAAGCAGCATATTTCCTTTGAGATGGTGGTTTCTTTTTTTCTATGTACTTATTTGTTTATTCAAAAAATATTTGTTGAGGATCTGCTATGTGTCTGGCATTGTTATAAGCAGTTATGAAGATGAATAAACTTCTTTATGATAGAGGTTACATTCCAGTAAGAATTGGTAACACAGAAATAAATGAATAATTTAAAATGCTAAAAATAACATTCCAGACAGTTAAAGATCCTGAGAAGAGACTTAAATTTAGGTAATGGAATAGGGAGTGTAGCCTTATATTGCCTCTTCAGAGAAAAGTCTATAAGCAATATATTTTCCAAGGAATGTGAATGAAATGAAGAACAACTATATGAAGGGGAGGGAAAAGAGCATTCAGACAGAGGTACCAGCTAGCATTGACAAACTTTTTCTTTGAAGGGCCAAATATTTAAGGCTTCATGGGCCAGTCTCTGCTGTGGCTGTTGTAGGACAAAATTAGCCCCATCAAAAATACAAAAATGAATGGGTGTTGCTTTGTTCCAATAAAACTTTATTTGCAAAATCAAGTGGCAGGCTGGATTTGGCTCTCAGACTGTTGTTTGCCAACTGCTCAGCTAATACAAGCTTTATAAGCTAAAATGTAAACAAACTGGGCATGTTGGAAGAGCTCAAAGAATTGTATGATTGCCTCTTTATGGATTAGATGGAAAACATTGTGAAAAAAAGTGGGAGTTATAGCAGTGGTGGGGGTCATAAAGAAAAAAATTGAAGAAATTGAGCCATATTTTAAGGTTATAATGAATTGTGAATTTGGCTACAAATTCTTGCTGTGTATGTATCC
Source organism: Smutsia gigantea (assembly GCA_032199065.1). Classification (NCBI taxonomy): domain Eukaryota; kingdom Metazoa; phylum Chordata; class Mammalia; order Pholidota; family Manidae; genus Smutsia; species Smutsia gigantea. The sequence continues at coordinate 23,172 of JAVSCE010014137.1, read as the reverse complement.
ATAAATCATTCTGTACATTCAGTGTGCCCTTCCAATCTGATCTGGGCTTGAAATGCACTGGGACAAATTCTCCTATCTGTTTTGAGGAAGGATTTTCCTTCATAAAAAGTTCAAGTTCATTCTGCCTGCTCAATGAAGGATAGATTATAAAGTGACAAGGAAGAAGACAGGCTGACTTGTGAAGGTTATTCCAGTAGTATAGAAAGATAATGGTGACAGACTTGGGTGATAGTAATGTGATTATAAAGATTTAGAGTACACTTTAGGGGGTAGATTCAACAGAATATCATAAAGAGTGGAATGTGAGAAGTGAGGAAATAAAAGAAATTTGAGATCACTTTCAGTATTATAATCTATGTGGTAAAATGGTGGGTTGGGCTGTGAGATGAGGAAAGTCTAAGGTCCAGTTGTCTTTGACTTCAATGACAGTCAAGAGACCTGTTCCGGCTCATTGAATTTTAATGATCAACATGAACCAGAAGAGATTTCTAGTCCTGTGGATAATTTCATCTTTCTGCCTAAGCACTCAAGTCTGTGTCCTTTAGGTCTTTATTTGAAGTTGCCAAATTTAATCTACTACCTAGACTAGCCAAGAAAATAATATTAAGATATAACCAGTGGAACAGTGAAGAAAGAGATGCTGAGTGAGACAATCAGAAAGCCCTTCAGAATTACATCTGGAATTTCTGATCATTGGAAATCAGGTTTTACTCCTATATTTAGCTGTATTTACCTATTTAAAAACTCTTTCTCTATCCTAACTGGAGCATATTTGGGAAAATGAAAAAGTTCTCTCCTTTTACAAATGCTGTGGAGGGAAAACGATTGCTTTCGGAGTTGAGCGAGCTGGGGCTTGCTTCCTGGCTCCACCATTAACCAACTCTGTGACTTCACACACATTATGTAACCTTCCCCCTCCATTTTTCTCAATGGATAGTCAAATTTAATAATCCTCTTCAAAGGCCTTTTGAGAAGATTTATTTGATTTAGATTCATTTTGCTTGTATATGTTCATGATATTCGAAGTTTGCCCCATTTAGTTAGTATAAAATCATGGCTTGAGAGAACTTCATTATCAGGCTTGTGTCCACATTACTGACCCCACCTCTACCATTTTCCTTCTATTTTACTGCCCTTCAGTTACAGAATATCCATTGCCACCCCAGAACATACGACCCTATCTCAGAAACTCTGCATTTATTCTGATACATTTTCATATGGTCTCATCCTCCCTAAATTTCAAGATGCCAGATTAACAGTCACCTACTCAATGAGGTGTTACCTGACCACACAAGCATGCAGTTTCAGGATTTTTTTGTGTCATATCACTTAAACATTAGCTTAAGTTATTTAATCTAATCTTACTATCTTCCTTCCCTGCTAGAGCATAAGCTCTAGGAGACACAGGACACTTATCTTTTTTATTAAAAACCAGGCCTAGAACAAAGCCTGGCACATGGTAAACACTCGGTAACTGTTGGATTACAAGTGAATTGATTAATTAGCCCCACCATCATCAATACAGTACTTGGCTGCACAAATAATGGTCACTTATTATCATTTTTATTATTTTGAGATAGGATTTCTGAATTCCTCAGTAGTTCTCTGCTTTAAATAGAATACCAAAGAGAAATCCCTCAAAGATGTTTTTCTTATTTATTCCTACTTATCAGTATGTGCCCCAATGGAACTGTCTTCTCCTGTAATAGACCAGTTAGTTTAGCTGTCTTTGCTTTGATTGACAGGTACTCCCATTTCAACCATTTCTGCAGTTAAGCTGCCTTGGATATTTGGCCTTGATTTGTAATTTCCAGGTGCAGAAATGTGCCTTGCAGTCCGTTGCATATCTAGAGGGCAAATTTCCAAAAATTTACTCTCTTTCTCCCTTGTCCTTCTTTTCCTCTCTCCTTCCCTTCCTCCTTCTCTGCTTTATCTCCTTTATTAGTCTTTCCTTTCTTAACTCCTGCTCTTCTGCCTTTCTGCCCTTAGTCGACTCCCAACGAAGTACTATTCTAAGCACTAGACAAAGGACAGCAAACAAGAGAGGAAAATAATCCTGTTCTAATGGAACTTGCATTCAGGTACGGAAGCCAGGCAATAAATAAATGAACCAGTAAGTGAGAGATCCATGAAGCTCTGTGAAGGAAGAGCATTCCAGATAAATAGGGCAGAGAGTACAAATGCCTGAGACAGCAGTATGCTTGGCATGTTCATGATGAACAAAGATGTCAGTTTAGGGAGCAGGAAAGTTGTGAGAAATTATATTTGAAGATTAGCCAGCAGTCAGACAATATACAGTTCCCATATTGTGCTCTAAATGTATAGAAAAAAAATTGAAGATATTTGAAAGGGCAATATCTTAATCCAACTTATATTTTTGACAGGATTGCTCTGGTTGCTGTGTGAACCACAGGCTATAGGAGGTTCAAGGTGGTAGCAGGAAACCAGGCAGGAAGCATCTCTAGTAGCCCAGGTAAGAGCTGATGGTTTGGAATGTCCTGTAGTCATCGTGTACCTTGGGGGTTATTTTCAAGGTAAGGCCAATGGAGTTTGCATGTGGTTTAGTAATGGGATGTGAGAGAAATAGAAATCAAGGATGATTATATTGTTTGTTTTCTGACCAACATGGTAAATAGCAGTGCTATTTATTTAGAAGGGGAAGAGTGAGTTTGGAGGGAAATCAAGAGTTCAGGGTTAACGTGTTACATTTGTGGTGTATCATATACTTTCAGTTCTGTATGAACGTGAAGTTCAGGAGAAAGATGGAGGTGCAGCTATAAATCTGAGTCATCTGCACAGAGACAATTGTGTTAAAATCCGTGGGATTGAATAAAGTCACAAAGGTTCTAAATGTAGTTGGGAAAAAAGGACTGAATACTGATTTTCAGGTGGTCTCCAATTAGGGAAGAAAATGATGCTGAATGAAAATGAATGACACAAGGAGCCATTGAGACTAAAAGAAAACTGAGTGGTTTTCTGTCTTGGTAATGGAATATTCGAATGTAAAAGACGAATGCAAGAGGAGAGGCTGTTTGACGGTTTTTTAAGCATACTGCCTGTACCGCTCCTTCTCACCACACAATTACTCTGGCTAATTGACCTCTTGGTGAATTCCATGTTCACTACGAAAATAAGCTGCTGACAGAGGCCCGATCATCTAACAGCTTTATATGATGTAGCTTCTTGTAGCAGGTAACATATGAACATAAGATATAATTTTGGACAACTGGGTATTTTACCTCAGTTACCTCTTCTATAAGTTGAGGATAATATTTATTTTTGTAACTAATCCTATGTTAGTCCAATAAGATGAGGCATTTCAAAGCTCCTTGAACATTATAAAGTACTCTGTTAATGCTGGAATTCTTTGCTATTATTTGTAATAGAAGCTAGTGGTAGTGAGGAAGGATAGAGAAGAAAATGATTAAGTTTGGTTTGTTTCCTTTTTGATTTAGAATGAATCAAGGACTGTGTTTAGTTTCTGTTCCTTTTCTTCAACATGAGTTTTCAACTTTGCTACTCATAAGTTTAAGTCTTGTAAAGTGTTTCCTGCTGAAATGCCATGCTGACTAGAATCCAGCAGCAAATAAATATTGCTGTCCTCACTAATTTGAAACAGTATGAGTTTTAAACCTCTAGCTGTGGGAGATTTATTAAGATTACAGTTTTCATCACCATCCCTTCAGTCCGTCAAGACAGGTCAAAGCTGTATAATTTTTTTTAAAACTAATAGGGATTTCCATTTTTTTTAGACGATGCTTTCTGAGCCAGCAATATTAAATATTAGTGAAGCACCAGCCTGAAGTAAATGAAACGCATATCCACCTATCTTCGTAAATATTTTAACCTGACCCCTGTTTTAGGATGGAATAAAAATTGTTGATTATTTTATTTAATTGCAACTCTATCAACACAAAATATTTCTCGGCAAAAAAGCTTAGTTATTTTTATGCTTTCTTTTTAAATAGTTCCTTTATAATAGCTAAGTTAAAATGAACATGTGTAATCCTATCATTTACTCTGAAATGGTGAGTACTGGTAAGGAACTTTTTTCAACTACTGTAATTTTCTAAGTGTCATTTCAATGAATCCCCAGTTACTCTATTTATTGACTTAAGAGTGATTGGTCTCTGGTAAGTGATTAAATCGTCAGTAAGTCTTCTTGTTTTTTGCTCATTAATAAATGTGTTTCAGAAATACTTTAATATTTATGACAGGTAATGCATAGAAATATCTTGAAGAAAATTCTGGAATGTGTCAAGAAATACAGTTATGCAACAACAGCCAGCATTTGAAAAGACCCCTCTGTTGTTGGATCAATTTATATTAACAGTCAAGTGAGTGTTATTACCATGCCTAATAGAACAGTCATGATCATGAAATTTTGAGAACAGATTGGATAATTACATGACAAATCCAATTATAAAGGCATTGATTAACATTTTTGTAACATCCTACCATGAATACTTTCTCGAGGCAAAAAAAAAAATCTCTAAAGTTAGTGATCAATTAAATAATCTAGTGACCCTTGGTGTGCATAGGTTTTCAGTCAGTATTAATCAGTGAGTAAATATACCTTTTACATTAAGTCTAACTTTTCAGATTAAACTTATTTACTTTTAGTTATATATACATATTTATGCATGGGGACAAGTACTAGATCTCAAGAAAATTACCTTATGACCTTTATTTTGAAAGCAATAAACTGATAAGATGGGAAAAAGTTATTTGTTTATTGACTTGGCAGCTTTTACCCATGTGTTCCTTCCCTCTGGAAAAAAATGAGTTTACTTTTTAGTCTAATTTTTGTGATCATTTAGGAAAGTAGGAAACATTGAGCCATTTTGGCACTTGTGAACCTAAACAAATCAGTTCACTTTTTTGTGACTTCTTTGATGCCTCTGGAAAGTAATTAAAATGGTTCAAAATGTGTTCTCAAACTCCTCCCACCTATTACACTCCTGCTTATTTTCAAGAATTGCTTCATAAATTCAAGATATAACTAGAGTAACATAGTCGTTTATTTCTAAGCATTCCCAAGCCCCCTCATACCTTATAAGCAGAAAATCTAGCACTGCCTTCTTGAACTGCTCTACACTTCCTTGAACTGTCAAGAACTCCAAGTGTTTACTTGATCAGAATTATTTCTGAGCCAGGCAGAGAGGAAAACAGAGTTTGGAGACATCTCCCTATTTCTCTGTCACAGAGTCAGTGCTGATGACTGACCTTGTCACCCTGTGGCAATGCCTGGTCTGGCACTTACTGGAGGACCACACCCACAGGCTCTGAACTCCTCTCCCTCTTTCTCTGTCTCTTTCTCATTTCTCATTCCCATTCTTTATCAAATATGACACCTTGGCCTGCTGGCTTGGTGTAGGGGCTTCTCAGCCTCAGCCATGCCAGGTGTCAGCACTAGTCTTCTTCACCCTGGCCCCTGAGCCATTGCATGGAGACTGGGTTACTAGCTCAGCTCTCTTCTTTATTCAACATACTTTGTATCAGGATGATCTCACTGAGTCTTGGTTGGGCTTATCTTGCTTTACTCAATTTTGCATCCTGCAAAGTAAGAGCTGGTGCCTTCTATTTCAGGAGTTCCTGAGTTTTGAGGTAAACTGAACTCTGAAGGAAAGGGTTTTAGGAAAATTTATCAAATCTTTCCACAACCAAATCACAGGACATTAACTGTGTATCTATAATATTACTAGGAAATAGTAATTGCACTAGATTTATTTCAAGGGAGCATTAGTCATCACCATGGTTATAGACAATGTGGCCATTTAAATAATCCTTTCAATAGGTATTTCATTTGACTCCTTCCCTATGTAACATGAGAATTGTTTACATCAGAACATTGTGAATTCTCAAATGTTAGACTTACTTAGTAGCTAACTCAACTCTTCTACATATATGTATTCCCAAGTAGTATGGTCCACATAGAGAAATGAGACCTTTTGCCAACGGCCCTGCTCATCTGGAAATGTGCAGATAGAATCTACATGTGTACATGAAATGATTGCTTCGTAATTATTAGAAGATGGGATATACAGCTGGTCTTGCTCATTTTATTATTTTTAGTGTTTTAATTCTATCTTATTTTACTTTTTAAATTCAAGTAAAATTACTTTAAATTCAAATGGATTATTTAAAATAAGTATTTCTGAGTGGACTGAATTTACTGATTTTTTTTAATTCCAAAAAGTATTAGATAATTCTTGTAGAATACTGAAAAACTGTGGATCCAAACAAATCAAAACTCTTAGAATGGTAGTAAGTGGGATTTAAAACAACCAGAGTGGTTTATTTTCCAAGTAGTAATGACACTTTTTCAGATATGGCTCAAAAATATTAGTAGAATAATAAATATTTCTATACTGTTCATATGTGATATTAGCTTCATCCCCATAGTGGAAAATGGCCCTAGGATTTTATAATTTCATCCTCTTACTCCTGTCCTCCAACCTTATTTTTCACCTACCCTTTTAAAATATTTTTATTGAGGTATAGTTGAAATATGGTATATTGGTTTCAAGTGTAAAACGGAGTGATTCACTCCTACAACTCAACACCAAGAAGGCAAGTAATCCAATTAAAAAGTGGGCAGAGAACCTGAATAGACATTTTATCCAAAGAAGACATACGGATGGCCAATAGATGCATGAAAAGATACTCCACATCACTAATCAAGGAAATGCAAATCAAAACCACAATGAGATATCACCTCACACCTGTCAGAATGGCTTATATCCACAAGACAAAAAATAACAAGCATCCACGAGGACGTGGAGAAAGGATAACCCTCATGCACTGCTGGTGGGGATGCAGATCAGTGCAGCTATTCTGTTTTTCTTCTTTTTTTCTTAAAGAAGATGTTCATTTCTCCAGCTGTGGATGAAAGCAAACCTGCTGACCCATTTCTAGTCCTCTTACAGTGTTAACCCTCTATTTGGAATGAGGTGAATTTCTGCCACAGATTATGTATCTTGCATGGTGGGCAACAAGTGTCCCCGAAGATACCAAGAGGTTTTAATTTTTAAAATTTTATTCTTTGCAGAGGATACCAGGGAGGACATGGAGAGACTTCAAAAGATGAGTTGAGTTTACAGGGTTTTCTTGAAAATGACCCACCTTCTTTTGCCTCTTGTCTGTCAAGAGGTTAAAATGTGGTCTTTTCCAGACTTTGTTCTTGTGTCAGCTGTTTCCTACAAAACACTCTGCAGTGTGAAGGGAATAAACAGTGTGGAACAAAAGGATTACATTGGAATTCTTCTGCACCATTTCCCAGCTTGCAGCCTAAGGTAGGTTTTTACCTTTAGTCTCTTCATCGCATCATATGATGTTACTACTCCCTCATTATATGATGTTACACCATTGGATTACTCCATGTTCCTCATCACATGATGTCATTACATTAATTGTGAAAATCTGTATTAAAGATCCTGGTCCATGGTTAATGTTCAATGGATGTTGGCTGAATATAGATAAGTGCAAGTGAATAGGCATAAAAATGAAGTTGGCTACCTTTGAAAAGAAATTGTTTGTATTGTAATTTTTGATACATTTCTAAATATTTATCCTGCTCAATTTTAGGTCAACTTACACTTATTGATTTGTTTATCAAGTATTCCCCAAGTCTCTAGTATTTATAACATCATGCTAAGTATCATGGCAAAGGGGACTCAGACTGGAAAAGAGCCTATGAAACCTTCCATCCAAGTCATTCGGCTTTACTTCTACTTTGTTTCCAGAGCTTTTGTGCTTAACTGTTGTTTTCTTAACTATTAAAAAATTGAGCTTAGGAATTGTATGACTTTCACTGATTTATGTCTAGGTTGTCTCATGTGATACATTTTCAGTAAATATTTATTGAAAGAAGGAATAGTTGAATAGAGCAGGAAGAGTTTAGGACAGTTACTGACCTAGGATGGATGTGAGTGGATGTTTAGGCAGACCTACGTGCTCTGATTTCTTCCCCAAAATAACTGAAACTTTTTCTCTACCATGAGTTTTGGCATCCAATTCTGTCAGTTGTACATTGAGCATCATCTTTTAAAATAAAGGCACCTGAGAGGGAATTGAAATCTACTCTTCTTCTCACATGAGCATAGACTGATGATTTTGTGTGCATTTGCTTCCCCAAGCTCTAGGCTCCAAAAGTATTTGTTGTAATTAAAATAAAATTAGCTTGTTTTCTTCCCACACCTAACTAAGCTTAGCTGCACCAATGCAATGGGAGTCTGGGGAGGGAATTAAGACTCATTTCAGATCCTTGAAAGAACTGTATGGGCTTTTCAGTGAGCCTGAGTTGGGTACTAAATATGATTGATTGAAGCTAACCGAAAATATTTGTAAAATAGATTTTGCCATTCTAGCTTGGGAACGTAATTACCAGTAAGAACACTGAGTCCATGAAAAGCAAAAATATGTTCCAGATTTTTAGTTACTATGGATTGCTTTGAACAGGACCTTTCTATAATTTTTTTATTATACAGGCATAAGTTATATTATGCATTAGGTTATTACAAGATAATAAATTGAAAAAAGGAAAACCAGTGCTTAATAATTAAATAGTTATTGATTGCCTAAAATCTGCTGAGAAATTCCACATTATTTCCTTGGTTCTTTGAGACTGGTAAAATTATAACTATTCTACACAGGAGGCAAGGAACTTGAGAGAGGAGACAGAGCCAATAAATTACAGTCAGAATTTGAAACCAGGTCTCTAAGTCCATCTCAGCATTGTTTCACTGCACAGTAGCTATATTCATCTGTTCATCAAAGATTTAGTGGGTGCCATCTTTGTGACTGGCACAGTGCCTGGGTAGAGTAGTAACACAATGCAAACATTCATGTTCTTGTCTTGTGGAGCTTAATCCCAAAAGGAGAGAGAGAAATTACACAAACAAATATGAACTTGCACGTTGCAACCAATTATTTGAAGTAAAAAGATAAGTATACTGAATGAAAGAAATGGGTGCAACTAATTTAAATGATGAGATTTGAGTAGTCAAGAAAGTAACTTCAGGGGCAGGTCTGATGGCAGAGGCAGGATTTTAACAAGGCCCTGAAGATGGATGTGATACAGATAGACTGAAAGAAAAGAAAGGATTCATGCAAGGACAAATATTTAAAATATCCTTGAGTTACATTAGCCTTATATTTTCCAGAGATGGCAAGATTCGCCTGGGAGGGCTTTGCACTCAGTCATTTAGATGGCTGCAATAACAAAAGCAAAAGGTTTTAGAGATACTGCCTAAATTTGTCTGTAAACTCCTTCTCTGGATGACTTTATATCATAAAGTTAAAGCAGCTGAAGCTGACTTACCCTCACGTTTCCACCCTGTGGCAGGCAATGCTGTTTACACAGATTTCTTGGAAGTCATCTCTTACAGACATCTTCAGAGTTCTTCAGGGACTTTGCTCACGACAGTCTTCTCACAGCTTGAAAAAGAACAGATTAACTATAATTTTGTTTCCACCAGAAATTTCCATTATCCACTAAGCTTTTGGAAAATGTTTAATTCATGGATTATATTCCATGGACTATATGTGTATATTTCATGGAATATATTCCATGGAAAAATCGGATTGGAAAGCACTGTGTACTACAGCATCCTCTGAGATCACAGTTTCCAGTTATATACACCTTTTTTTTAAAGAAAATTGATCAAGCTGCAGCAAAAATCATGTTTGATTTTCTTCAACACAGCATTTTCCAAATTCACTTGTTATGAAAAACTTTTCTGTTGCTATTGAGGTTCTTTAGGAAATTTACTTTCAACTTATAGTTTAAAAAGGGAGCTTCAACTCCACCACATAAACCATAATGCATAGAACTTTCTCTAAGGAAGGTATTTTCCCTCTTAAATAACTGCTAGACAAAATCAGATAGGAGTCAGCAGCTAATAATTCATCCACATTGATATTTTGTTGGCATGTAATCAAATGAGTTTACCTGACAATGAAAAGCTATTCATATGCTTAATTTCATTTATCATTTTTGTATTATTTTAATTGATCCACCTATTAATCAATTATTGGGAAACCAATCCTATCAGGGGGAAAAATGTACATGTATTTCATTTTTAAGTCTCTCCTAAAAATATAGTCTATCAAAGATATATCCCTATATCTTCTTAATATCTACCTTCGATATATATTTTTGAATTAGTATTTTCTCCTACTACTTACTATGTCTAACATTTTAAGGAATTGACAGTTTTTAATAAAATAAGCCTAAACTTTCTTCAATGTATAAATTAATTCCAATTTTGACATGTCTTCTTAATCAAATTTTCTTTCTTTTAGCTACATATATATATATATTTTTCTTTCTTGAAATGTAGTCATTAGTATAAATTGGTTTTGTATTAAAAGTCTACTCATTTCCAAGGTCATGGAGTCTCAGGATCAAATGCACTTGGTAATATTTGCTTTATTTTGTTCATTATGTGTTGAGATGTCCCATGAGTTGCCCTGGACTCCATACACTCTGTGCTGTGATCATCTGTTCTTTTTTTTGACCTGAGTTTTCCAACTCTTCTTTTGCCTCTCAAATTTGCTTTAAAATCAAAACACCACCATTCTGAACTACTTGGAGAAATGGAAGGTTTCGATGCATTTTCTCTTTACTTCTGTCAGAATTAATCGTGTGCTGTGTTGTAGATCTTTTCTAGGCCTTATTGTGAGTCTTTTCAATTTGGTTGAAACAGTTATATTTGTTGAGACAGGACCAATGATAGTGATTTTACTCTAGAATGTTCCAGAGATCCTCCTAATTCTTTGAAATAATGTAAGTCTGAGGCCCAAAGTAACTTATCTAATATCAAATAGCTAATGTAGGCAGAACCCTGCTTGGAATTCAGCTTACCTGAGTCTAAGATTGTACTCATGTTCCTATACCATAAAACCTGATTTCATTAAGAAAATGGTGATGATGACTGGTTTGGTACTAACCCATGCAAATATAACTTGTTATGACTTTCCAAATGATTCTTTAATCACCCAATTAGGGCCCAATGTCTAAGTGTTATGCCAAGTATGGGTATATCCATGAAGAAAGAAAAAACATTAGCTGTTATTTTACAAAGACAAAATTGGTATCATCTTTGGATTAGCAAATCTATGCCTTTTGTTTAACTGACTTTCTTATCCTAATTGGTACAGGTTAATGTATTGATTTCTTAACAAGATGTGTGTGTGTGTATGTGTGTGTAAAAACAGACAGAAATTATCATCAGATAGCATTCTTTAATGCATGATAAAATATATAGGGCTTTTAAATTTACCTAATTCTGAAAGAAAACATATAAAAAGATGTGCTCAGCTTAACCTACAGCTAAAAATAACACCCTAATTTCTATTATATTTTAACCCCTCTGGTCATTAATGATGGATGCAATTTATTGATTTATATTTTCACTCAACATTTGTTAGCGGAGTGACCATGGGTCAGACACTACTCTATGTTTTGGGAACAAGGGTAACATACTGAAATTATTCCAGACTTCATGAAGTTTATTTTAAAGAAGTTGGAGAAAAAAAAATAAACTTGTAATCAATTTACAGATTGTAAAAAGTAATATAAAGCTGTTACATTAGATAGTAAAGTTTGGGGGTGACATTTAAGCAGTCCTGAAGAATAAACTAGTCATGCAAAAAACTCACTGAAAGAAGTTCTAGTCAGAAGAAACAGCAGGTGCAAAGCCCTAGGTCAGGAGCCATCTTGGCATGTTTAAAGGACATAAAGAAAACCAGTCTCTTGAACTGTAGCAAGTAAAAACAGAAGTGATGAGAAGGTCAAAAAGTGATTCTCTAGATCCAATAAGGTCTTGCAAGCTATAATAAAAGGGTTTAGTTCTAGTTTGTGTGTAATGGGTAGCCCTGAATGTTCTAAGCCGAAAAATGATATGCTGTGCTTTATATTTTATAAATATAATTCTGGCTGAAATATAGAAAGCTAATTTAAGAAGTATGGTATAAACAGAAGTTTCAACTAAATATTCCATTTTTCGTATTTCTTGGAGTGGAATAGGGCCATGTCACTGGTGGGCTTTCTCAGCAAAACTCCCCTAAAGAATTCTCCAGTCCCTCCTGTCTCAGACCACACATTCTAGATGAGGAGGCTGAGTGTTCTGGATGTTGCTTCTTTAAATTGGTGGAGGTGCAGTCAGCCTGAGCCCCTAAGTGACCATAGGCAGCACAGGCCCTTGGAAATGTGGAAGAGGCATATAACACGAGCACAAAATGAAAGACTGGTTGGGTAAGCCACTGCAGTTTCAGGATTGTTTGTAACCACAACATGATCAAGTTTACTATCAGTGACACAGAGAGCAATGTGGAAAGAGGAAAACAAATATTCTAAGAGACCATGTGAGAAACAATGTTATCTTGAATTACCAGTGCTTGCAGTGTAAGGAGATCAAATTGAAATGGATTTGAATTACACTTTGTAGATAAAGCAGACTCAATTAGTGGACAGATTAGATTTTCAGAATGCCTTCTCTGTGGAATTAGTTCACAAATGATTTGGTGGAATCTCAAACCCTTTCCCACACTGATATCTGCCATCACATCCGTTGCAAGAGCTGGAGGTCTGTAAACTACGTTCTTCAGACTCTTGTTAGCAGGGTTCTGCAAGTGAAAAGCTCTTGTTAAAGATTTGATAGGATGAGAGAGAGCTGCTTTGACTTCAAGGTGGAGGTGTCAGGGCTGTGGACAGTGGCCAACAGGAGATTTTGCCAGCAGATTCCAGGTCAAAATGTGAACCAATTTATTGATGCTGACATCCTTGCTTGGAGTTGCTAGTGGTTTCTACATTTCATAATTTCTGGAGAGCTAGCAGAAATTACCCTGATCTTCACTGCCCCAACTCACCCAACAATTTCATAAACCTCTAATTTTTTATACTAAATCCCTTCTTCATGGTCTAGAGCTGCTTCTCTTTTCCAACAAACTCTTCATTATCCAATATAATATACCATATCTCCTGTTTTCTAACAAGTCATTTCAGTAATCAGAGAAAACCAAGACTCAGAAAGTTAAGGGCATCATCTAAGATTTTTCATTATAATTGGTATATCTGGCCCATAAATACAGTTCATAATTATGATTCATAACTTGTGATCTTTCTATTATAACATATCTCTCTAAATCCTAATATTGATAATCTAAAAAATGGAATTTTAAACAATTCCCTTGTAATCCTAGAGCCTATGATTGACACTATCACAATTCATGCACTTTTAGTCCAGCAGTGAAATTTCTGCTTATAAGGAAAATGACCCATAAGAGTGCATCTCAACACATTTTTATTTTCCATCTGATTGTCATTTAGCCTAAAGCTACCAAGTCAGATTTAATAATTTGAAATTCCTTGAATTTGCTGGTTTAGCTTACAGGGAAATGATACTACTCAGAACTGCTGTTATGAATCTAGTAACACTACAATGGGAAATGAGAAAATAGACATTATTGAAGAAGTAAGGGAAAAGCGTTTAAAAACTGATTTCTGAGTCAAAAGCCTTTCATCACACAGAGAAGAACATTAGGGAAATTTCTAAGATAAGCAAAATGTACAGCTGTAGAATTTTTTTTTTGCAAAGAAACTTTGCTCAAATGTCCCAGGTATGTACATTTTTAAACTAAAATAAACTAACTTTAATCTTTCTTCTTCAGGTTCTAGAATATCCTTTTCACTTAAGACACCCATCATGTATAAATAGAGAGGGCAACCACTTAGTTAGAAATAGGTAATTTGGAAAGGCAAAGAGAAGCAGACACACATACACTTAAACAGACACCGTGAGTAAATTGAACAGGTCAATACATATGTAGAGGAAAATACACCATGTTTTAGGTTTCAGTGACTGGCAAACATGTTTATATTCCATACTCCCAAATGAACTGTGAGGCTCAAAAAATAAAATGAGGTTATTTAAATATACCTCTATTATCTGTAGTATATACAGTGTATTATTGACCTCAGGTTGCCATAACAAAACACCACAGACTGGGTGACTTAACCAACAATTTATTTCCTTCAGTTCTGGGGACTAGATATACAAGATTAAGGTCCCAGTGTGGTTGGTTTTAGTGAAGGCCTTCTCCTGGATTGGAGATGGCTGCCTTCTCCCAGTGTCCTACATGGCTTTTCTCTGTGCACACAGAGACAGAGACATAGACATCTTTGGGTCTCTGTCTCTTTTCATAAGGACACCAGTCCTATTGCATTAGAGCTCCACCCCTTATGACCTAATTTAACCTCCATTAATTCCCTAAGGGGTCTATCTCCAAATATATTCATGTTGGGGGTTAGGATTTTAACATATGGATTTTAGGGAGACACAATTCAGTCCAAAACATACACATAGCAATAACAATAAATATGTAGAAATGAATTTGAGACTAATACATTGCAAGTAGAAATGATGATTTACATCAATACATTGCAAGTAGAAATGATGATTTACATCAATACATCAATTTCCAAGTGACCATTACAAAGTATTTCCCTAAAATATGGACAAGAATATCTCTTCAGTCACAAAGTCAGAGGGGTCAGAAAGTAAATGTCATCTTTATGTTTTAACAGAAACTTGGTCAACACTTTTCCTTACATTTCTATTTCTTGAATTCGTGAATAAGCCTGGAGTTTATCTTCTGTTGGGCCCATTCCCATGGACCAACTGATGTATAATTAAATAAAAAACTGAAGTCAATAGCATTGATGTGCAATGCCCAATATCTCTGGAGAAAAGAAGCTATTTCTGAGCTTAGAAGTGAAAGACATCTAGAAAGGACAAAAGCCTGAATCAGCCTACATAAAATTAAAATGTCCCACCAATACTAACCAATTTTTAAAACTGTACCACATACTGAGGAAAACAGTTGGCAACAAAATAATACTTTAAAAGCAGAAAATTAACCAACAAGCAAACAGAAAAAAGTATTCCTCCTTACTAATAATCAAGAAGGAAAAAATTCATGCCCTATTTGTACCATAAAATACATCCTTTAAAAGCATTAAAAAAATGTAGGCAGCTTGTCAGTAAAAAAGATGCTCTCTCTATTGTAAAATGGATGAAAATAAGAACTATGACTTTGGAAAACTTAAAGCTTTATCCCCTTTGATATGACTTTGCTAATTCTGAACATATATCACAAATAAATCTATAAATACTGTGTATTGGTTGAATCATGACCCCAAAAGGTATTATGTCGCAATTTCTGGAACTTGTACATGTTACTTTATATGGCAAAGACTTTGCCAATGTGATTATGTCTAGGAGCTTGAGATTGGGATATTGTTTTGGAATATCCAGTGAGCCCCACCTGATGTCATAAGTGTCTGTACAAGAGAGAAGCAGGGGGAGATTCAGCACACTTGCTCTCACAGGAGAAGGTGATGTTGAGCTGGAGCAGAGGGAGAGCTGAAGATGTTGGCTTTGGAGACCACAGTGATGGGGCAGTCAGCCAAGGCATGATAGCAGACCACAAAAGCTAGAAGAGGTAAAGTAGGGCGCTTCTTCTCTAGCCTCCAGAGATAGCACTTCCCTGCCAACGCCCTCATTTTGACCTTGTGATGTTCATTTTGGACCTCTGAGCTCCAGAACTGTGAAAGAAAAAATTTCTGTTGCTTTAAGCTGACAAGTTTGTGGTACTCTGTTGTAGCAGGCATGGAAAACTAGTAAAGAAGATTAAAAAAAAAGATGTTTATACTAATATCATTTATAAAAGTAAAAAAAAGAAAGAGTCAAGCACTTCAAACTCTGAAACTGTGGAAATGGTTAAGTAAGTCATGGTGCATTTATCCAGTTGGATATTTTGAGAATAATACCTAGAATGCATTTTATATAGAAAATTTTCATAATTAGTGATAAAATGGGAAAAAATTATTCAGTGGTAATAACAACTATAACAATAAATAAGACATCTTTTCTATTTTGATATCCAATTCTTAATAAGATGAGAATTAATCGTTAAACAAGATGGGTTAGTGTGGCTCTCCTGGCCCAGGTCTGTAAAAACTGCAGAAGTTAAAGGAATGTATCTGAGTCTGTCAATCTCTGAGAAAGGCACTGGATAATTGTGCGAGTGACACTTGCTGCCTGCCACCAGGAGCAGCAGGTCCTGATGGCAATCTACTCCATGATTTCAGGTGTCAGAAATGCCAAGAAAGACAGGACTCACTCAAGAACTGGATGGACCAATGCTTTACGCACACAGAGGAGACAGAACGAGATCATCTTCATGAGTGTGCATTGACCACTCGTGGCCACTGGGTCTCATCCCCCAGTCATAGCAGGGAGATGGTCTGCCCACATGCTTCTTGCACTGCAAATGAAGGACCGTGCTCCCTCCCTGCCCAGAACACATATGGCAGTGAGTTGGCCAGGCATCTTATGACACTCACACTTAAACCAAACAAAGGAGTCACAACATCAAACCCAGAACAAGCGAAGATATTCCTAAACAAGGTGATATGCACATGAGGGCTGTGAGGGCTCCTTGTCTCCCTCTTTTCTTCTCAGTTCTAGATAATGATATGCATTCTGATATATTTAAGCAGAAATGTACTGACATCTACAGTGTACTATGAACTGATTTCAGCATATGTTAGATTAATGGATGGGTAGAGGAATGAATAGGTGGACAGTAAAATATTAATGGTTGAATCTGAGGATTAGGTATATGGATGCTCAATGCAAAATTCTCATAACTTTGCTGTGTGTTTGGAATTCTTTATAATTAAATGTTGACTGAGAGAAGTAGGAAAGAGAATACACTGTATCACAATTTTATGTGTATTAAAAATATACACATAGGAAGCAGCACTGCATATTATGATGCAATATTAAAGAATATATGTGAAACAAGTCAAAACGGGTAGTCATTTAGAGGATAGGAATAATAGATGTGAGTGGAGATGATAAAGGAAAAAACAAATTTTTTTTTAAGATCAGAGATAACCAAGGTCAAGGGACTGAGAAGTGTGATTAGATCACCTTTTGGCACCTAAGGTCCAAAATAACAAATATTACTTTGAAAGCAAGTGAACAAAGCAGCGATCACATTCTCCCTTCCATATTATGTTACCAAGTCACATGTAAGAAAAGATGACTGATCCACATTAGTCTGGCTTAAAATGACTGATTACATTTTGTTATTATCTCCATATTCCAGGAACCAGTTATCACCATAATGGTTCAGTTCTGGCTTTCCATGAAAACATGTAAATCTCTATGTCTGCTGCAGAGTGAATAGCATTACAAAAAGAAATGTGGTTCCTCTGATGAAGTCAAATACCAATATTTAGTCTTGGCATTGCTGTCTGACTTTTGTACAGTCATGTCAACACTAGTTTTTAATGTCCTCACATGTAGAGTAGGGTCAGGAAATGAAATTGGATACTTGCTTGAATTCTTTTTTCTAGGTTCATTACTTTCTGAGGAGGTATTAGAACAGAGTAAGTGCAAAAGTTTTGAAGTCAGGCAGTTTCTAATTCCAATTCTGCAACATGCTCTTTGGACAAATTGCTCAATTTCACACAGCCTGTTTCCTCATCTGCACAATGGAACAAAAGCATTCAGGCTAGGATTGTATTTGAAGATTAACTAAAAATACGGTAAGGCACTTAGTAGTAGAGTCATCACATAATATGTCTTCCAAAAAATGCTTTTGCTAATAAAAATTACAATCTGGTTTTTCTCTGTGAGTAGTTTTCCAAGATCATCAAAAACTCACATTAGCCTTTTAACTTATGTCTGATTTGAACATGCCTTGGAGACCTCAATAAACACTTGGTATTAGCAGTTCATTAGATATAATTTTTCTCTTGCTTTATGTAAGTGAAATCCTTTTTCTGATTCACCTGACGGATGCTGAATGCCCAAAGAGAAGCTTGTTATACATTCAGCCAACTGGAGCATTTTTTTAGTTCCAACTACAAATGTACCAACCAAATACACATTTGTTTAACAAGGGGCTCAAGGCATTTGTTACTAGTCACTCTCACCAGAGTCCTGGAACAATCTTGGTGCCAAAACTAACTCATTCTGTCCCAAACTCCTGTCCCAATCCTCCCACGGTTCCTTCTCTCTTAATTTTTTTTCTTTAACATTTTTCTTAATTTAGTTTTAAAATGCAAGAAATGTTTTATCAATGGTGAGCTTTATGTAGTGTTTTACCCCTTTTTTTTCCTGGTGTTGAGAGAGTGCTGACTGAATACCTACAACCAGGCACTGGAAGCCAAACGTTTTTGTTGTTGTTCTTTCAGATTCTGTTATTAAGCAGTTAGCTGGACCTTCATCGATCCTTCATCCTCCATGGGTTTAACGATGCCTACGCTCATATTAAAAAGCAGACCCATAGTAATCATGTTCTGAAAACGGAGTCTTTGTTTCTCAACTGACACTTCTGTGCAAAATATAAAAGTCATGTTCATATCCACCTCCAGCTGCTCTAACAGCATTGGAAGTCACAGATGATGAAGGTGCAGCCCTCCATGATCTAACATGATTTACTGTGAAACCCCTACCCGTTTTTGACACTTAAGCTCTGCTTGCCAATTTGAAAGTCTGCTTACAGACTGTCCAATCATGGGGTCAGGCAATTATTCCGTGGGCCATTGTGAATTCTCTGATGTGGTTGCTCTCCATGTGATTTGATTAAGAGGTAGGCCTGTGGCCGCATACATACCGTTCTTGACAATGAACAATTAGGCAGAGAGGGCTTGAGCATACATGGGGTGATTTTAAGGACCTAGGACAGCCCTTCTGTCCTTTTCTTTCTACCTTAAGAAAACTTTTTAAATGTTGATGCTCCAAATCTATTTAACAAGTAGAAAAAAGTATTTTATTACATGGTTACAGGTTAATATTTAAAAGCAAATGCCTGTGCGTTAAGACCATTGAACCAAGTGCTTTAATTATACTGTTTAGAATAGTGCCCCCCTCCACCATATCATATCCTTCCTGGAACCTCAGAAGGCAGTTTTATTTGGAAACAGGCTCATTGAAGATGCAACTAGTTAAATAAATTGCTATCATACTGGAATAGGGTAGACCCTTAAGTCCATACGACTGGTGTCCTTTTAAGCAAAGAAACACAGCGGTGTGCAGGGAGAATGCCATGTGACAGACAGAGGCAGAGATTAGAGCGATGCTTCTACAAGCCAAGGAACTTCAAGCAATACTGGCAACACCAGGAGCTAAGGGAAAGGCATAGAACAGGTTCTCCCCTAAAGCTTTCAGTAAGAGCCCTGCAGACACCTTGATTTGGGACTCCTAGCCTCCAGCACTGTGAGCTCATACACTTCTGTGACTCTCATTTTGTGGTGATTTGTTACAGTAGCTCTGGGATGCTAAGACGGTTCTATTGTATATTGGAATTTTGGCAACGTAAGGACACAGGACCCTCAAGTGAAGGAACATAGACAAAGGGATGGACAGAAGTCAAAAATAGCCCTTTATCCCGTTATTTAGCTACAAAACCTTTTTAGAACTGGGGAGATTGTAAATATAAATTCTTAGAATGAGAGCTCTCCTTTCCTTTCCTCTTGATTCTATCATCTCTGCTTCTTCCTCATTCTCACATGAAGGCCACAGCCTTCATCCATGTACTGTGAAAATCATTGTTTGCCATGTTCTAAAAACTCCTTTATTTTTTCCCTATAATTATTCGAGCTACCAAATATAATTTTGTCCCTATGGCCTCATTAATTAGTAAAATCCTTCAAACAAAAGAGTATTCTTTGTTCGGCCATTGACTGAATGTGAATGAAAGAAAAGCTAAAATCATTGTGTACATGACATTTTGAAGAAACCATCTTCAGTGGCTGCTTCCAGGTAGAACAGTTTCAAGCAGCCTAAAAAATAAAGCTTTACCTGCTTAATCATTGAATTTTTAAAATTGCCACAACAGATAAGCTCAACTATATCCTGAGTCTTTTCCTACCCCTGATTCCTCCCAGCTATCTGTGATCTTCAGCTGTCATGATGCCCTTGTTGGGTGGCCACTTGTGGATATGATCAGATAAGAGTGAGCGTCATTGATGAGGTGAGGCCAAAGAATAGAAGTCCAGTGCTTCAATTTGCATATTTTAAATGTATTTCTCTTAAAGCACACAGAATGTATTTTGTGTATTAACACAATCTGAACAGTCTTTTAGTGGAAAAGATCAGTGCACTTTCATTTGATGTAAAAATTTGTTTTATTCTTTCCATCTTATTTTAGGTTTCCTATTTAGGTTTTTTCTTTTTTCACTTTTCCTTTCTATTTATTTCATTCATGTTTTCAAGTTACTGTTGTTTCTGTCTTCTTTTACCCATCGACTTCCTTCAGTGATAATTCAAAGCACGCACTCATTTTTTTTTACCATTCTATGAAAACAAAATGCCATCTCTCCTCTTCAATCAAAGTCCTCTGTTTTCCTCCTACTGTTCTCTCCCAACTCATTACACAAAACCTTTAAAATATTTTTACTCTCCCTGACTTCCCTTCTTGCTCTTCAGACCCATGCATTCAAATGATTTGAACCATATTAAATTGTTGATATCTGAACTTTAAAAAAATTGTGGCAGTTGGATATTGTTCAACATGTAGATACGTACTGGTCCCAGAAGAATTTTCCTTTATAATACCTCTATTCTTCACCCTCACATTGAGCTCTGTGCCCCTACTCATATTTTGTGTAATTGATTAGAGTCCATTCTTAAATATTTTCTTCAAGTTGGATATGTGGGTAGTACATGAAATCTTTGTAATTTTTTTTTCACCTAACAAACCTTGGCCTGCCATGAGATTCTTGGGCAACAATTCTTTTTACTCAGACTTCTTCTAGAAGATTTAAAATTGTCATTGTTCTGTTTCATTTCATTTTTAATTATTGAAATTCAAATTTTTACGAAGATCGGCATGCAGCTTTGTTTTTTTCTCATGAACACTGCTGAAATGTGTAAAAAGCTTCTAATCTACATATTCTTCTTTCAGTTTAGATTTTTTCATACTTATTTAGTTATAACTTCTTTTCAATCTTTTTTTTTCTATTTCTGTTCTGTTCTAATTCATTATAAGTCCCCTGTATCTGTCTTTTTAGTCTGTTAACTTTTACCTAATGATAACTGTTTTTGAATTTTGGTATTAGGTTTTTTTTATCTTTACATTTGGTATCCTAGGCCACAAATATATATCCAAAATTACCACCTTCCATCAACTTACCTATTTAATTCTATAATTTAAAAATAATGTGTTTTTAGTTTCAGAAAGACCTTTGGACTATAATGGAACCATTTTAGATTATTTTCATTTTGTTATTTTCTTTTTTGTTACTGTTGTTGTTTGTTCCCTTCAACAGTTTGTTTATTTTTCCCACCTAGGTTCTTCTTAACTTTTGCTGAATTTTCATCTCTCTGGCTGCTGGATCACCTTAGCAACATTTGAATGTCCTTTGCTCTTGTGTGGAGGCTCAGCCATTCATGCTACCTCTCAAGAAAAGAGATGACTCCTGGTGCAGCACTAGTCAGCCTTCAGTTCCCACGTCTTTCTGAGGCACTAGGAAGGGCTTACATGTCTCTCAACTCTAAGGGAAGGTGTTCTCAACATCATTCTACTTGACAAGTCTCCCCACAGCTTCTGAGGGCACGGGGATCACTGGCTTCTGCACCTACGATGGGGTCATTCCTTTCCTATAGGAGCTCATGAGTCTCAAGAAGTCAAGGTCTTTCTAGAATCCACCCATAACTTTATCTGTGCTTCTCTGGCAATAGTCAAGCTGTCTTCCTACACAGAGGGGAACAGACCTATATTAACTTTCTGGTCTGAACACTAGCCAGTCCCATGTTCTAGGGTGCAGTGTCCAAGCTCTGTCTCCCCACCATTCCCAGCATCCACTGGGCAAGAAAGAGAAGTGATGGTTGGAAAGAAATTGGAAAGGGGTATTGACAGGAAGATGCCAAGTTCCTATCTTTTTAGAATTCATGCTTACTTTCTATAATAAATATTTCTGAAACTTAGACCCATGTAATTCACCACTCTCCAATATATTTTCTTAGATAACAGACGAATTATTAGTGCAAATAAATTTATTTCCATATGCTACATGGTTGGCTTACTGAGGGCAGGGACAATCTCATTTTCTTTCTGTATTTATCAGAGTCAAGCCATATTGCCAGTGTAATTCATATTTTTAATAAATAACTGCTTAATTTGATAAAATAATTTAAAAAATCAGAAAAGACATATCCAAAGTTTAATAGTACTTTGAAAGGGACTGTTACTTCTGTACTGTTGGAACATTTTACAATGAACATGTTTCACTTAAACGTAAAAAGACAAAAATAAAATAAGTGAAAGTTATCACCAAAGTCGTTCAAGTTCAATTTATTGGATTCTTACCCATGAACTTTCTAGACCTTGAGTCATACTGAAAATGTGTAGAGTGAAAAAGGAGGGAAAGAAGGAAGGGAGGAAGGGAAGAAGGGAGAAAAAAAGATATGACAGAATAATTTAATTGTCTCTGATTTGGTTTATGATATAAACAAGGAATTGAGTTTTGTAATATTTGCGTGACTCAGTTATATAACCATATTTAAATTAGATGTCTTATAATTTGATGCATTTGGACAGTTGCTGAAAACACAATTTTCCTTGTCCTCATGGAACTATTAGTCAAAACCGCATCTATAATACATCCAAAAAAATGAGTCAATGGTCACCCTGAAGCAACTCTAGTAGGTGTCTCGAGTAATTAGTAGCCATCTCTAATTGATTGTCTTTTAATTATTCAACAGTTTTATTATTCAGGAGCTGTATATGTTAAAGATGATGTAGACTGATTTAAGTTACACATCCTAGTTACATATAATGAGTGTGAAGAGACAAAGAAAACAAATCCAAAATGGAGGATTTGAGCAGGATTGGAATACTTACCAATTCTTTGTAGTTTGAACTATAATTTCCGCATTTTGTTAATGGTTAAAACTAAGGCTTCAAAAGGAGGGAAGTACAATCTTTCAATTAATGGATCCGTCAGAGCACATAGGTGCTCAATGGCAGGAATCTTAGATAAAGGTAGCTATTTGTCTCTTTACATTAGAAGAGTGGAGACAAGTGAATGTGTTTTCTTTTCCTCTGTTGACTGACTGACTGGCAGTTCCTTTGAAACATGAATAGACT